>VZTT01068668.1:45152-58081 GCA_013400855.1 Buphagus erythrorhynchus
TGCCGGGGGGCGGCGGGGCCGGGCCGGGCCTGGCCGGGGCAGCTCCGCGGGGCAGCGGCCGCTCTGCCCGGCCCCGGCAAGGCGGGAGATCCCCGGGCCGGGTCGGAAGGCATCGCCCAGCGCGGTGGAGGGTGGCCGTGCCGTGTTCCTTCCTCCGAGGCTCTGGCTCCGTGTGTGGGGGTTTCAGAGTCGTGGCGAGCGGCCCGCAGCCTGCCCTGCTCCGCTGGCCCTGTCCCGCCTTCCCAGAGCCCCAGCACCCTGCCGGGTGCTCGGTGCCTGCCTGCAGCCTCGTCTGGCTGAAAAGTCTGGTTTTTCGAAGTACTGAGCGATACACATTATGTGACCGAGGGGTGGATACCAGAATGAATAATCATTTCACGTTTACAGGGTAGATACGTCGTTGTTTTGGTTTGATGTGTCTTTCCTATCTTTCCTCATAGTAACAACTTCTAATTCCAGCTCTCTCTCGTCGCCTTCATCCTTATCAGCCCGCTGCCTTAACTTTCCTTGGCGGTTTCCCATCACTCCCTTCTCCATGTGCTTGTCATGCTACTGTTAGGTTCTTTTCACTGTGTTATGGTCCATCATCTTCTGATAAATGTCAGAGCACTCCTCACTGACATTTATTCTTTCCTGTGAGGTTTTTCCCTGGAATATTTTGCAAAAAACCATAAAGGAAATAATAGAGGGAAGACTCCGGTTTTGTGTAACACCAGTTGCAGCTGTAAGTTAAGGTGGAAAAGTGTGTTTTATATGTGAGTTATAGATGAAGTAACAGGAAGTATGGATGCCTGCCTTGGTCCTGGTTGACAGGTTATGGACTTGTTCATCCCATGGATTGTTATTGCATAGATCCCTTTAGGAAGGGAGGTTTTTAGAAAATTTAGTTAACATTTTAAATAAGATTAGTAAAAGGCTCAGAGTTCACTTTTCTGTTAGTGCTATCAACTAAGGACCCAGCAGGCCCAGCTGCTAAAAATCAAGGATTAATATTGCCCAACTTGAACCAAATTTGGCCTTGTAGGAAGAAAATCTTAAAAGGTGAGCATCTCTTCTAAATGAGCTGGCTGAAAGGGGGGCTCAAGTTAATTCTGTTTAACTCTTGACTGTATATTCTGCTCCAGTCCTAGTGGGCAGGTCAGGAGGCTGTTGAGGGTTTTTCCTTTTCAGCTGGAGCAAGTCCCTGGTCCAGGTCATGGTGTGCTGCACAAATGCAGATGTGGCAGAGCAGCTGGGGAGTCACTGCTGGGACTGGGGGTGTCCCTGAGGAGAGGCACACAGAGCAGGGACTGAGGCAGGGCTCAACAATTGGGGGTTGTTTGGTCTCCTGGGATGGTCAGCTGCAGGGCATTTTGCCTGGTGGGAGTCAGGGCACATAGGGAGCATGAAAGGCTTGAGGGGGATGGTGGCTGGAGGAGGAGAAGAAGGGGCCTGAGTGCACTTGTTGGAGTGGGATGAGAAACAAAAGGGCCACTGTGATTTTGGGAAAGAGCAGGAACTACGCTTGGGAACGAGGGCCACAGGGCATAGATCTGTACAGAATCAAATGTCATTACTTTCAACTGAATGAAATTACTCCAGATAATTTTTATTTCCCTGGCAATTGGTCTAAAACCATTGGAGGATGGTGGTTATGACATGCTTGGGTTTGGCCACAAGCCTGAGTCTATGACTCCAGCAGCTTTCCCAGCAGGAAAATCTCAAGATCTCTCTGTGCAGATCTCGTGCTGCCCCTTGCACCATGTGCATGACTGCCTGGTGATCCAGGAGAGTGATCTGGTGGAAGACAAGGATAGGCAGCAGGGCAAAGAGGCAGAGCTGCTTCAGCAGCTCAGTTGCACAACTAGAGCTTGGAGGAAGCCACCGAGGGATTTTCCTGATGGAAAGGGACTCTCCTGAAGCCTGGAGTCCTGGGGAGCTGGACACAGAACTGAGAATCTTAGTTACTGAAATGTCAGATGCTTAAAATAGTTCATTACTGTTACAAGCTCAGGGTTTCTCAGACTTGACTCTAATCATTGAATAGGCAAAGCAATTAAGTGGTATATGTTACTAATGTTTTTAAAAATCAAAATGCAGGGCATTTATGAGAAATTTCTGAGAATGGGAGCTGAGAGGAGGACCAAGTGAAAGAATATGCCGTTTTTCCTGTGTCTGTGTAGTGCTTTCTCTCTGGAACCTCGTGTTACTGTTTAAGTGAGTGAGTCTGTGTCTGGGGTGAATTGTATCCCCATTTGTCTGTTTAGCCCAGAAATAAGCTTTGCACCTTTAAAACTAGATCTGGGAGTGAAGGGGCGGGAGAAGTAGAAGAGGTGGAATGCCTGAAGTGGCTGTTGTCAAACACAGAGATAAGAGCTTCAGCTTTCCTGCTCCCGGACTGTGTTTGCAGCACGAACAGTGGGAGAGTCCTACTCTCCTTTGCTTTTTTGTTAGTTTTTAGCTAGCTGAGGCAGAGAAGTTCCCCAGACTGTGGCTTTTCTTTTTCTTGAAACTGTTCAAGCCTGCTCTGGACTGAAAACCCAGAAAACACCTGGAGCTCACACCTGTGGCCCACCAGGGCTGGGATGTGGCATTTTCCAGCAGGAGGGATTCATAGAGACTGAGCTACAGCCCACAGCAAGGACTCTCTGAACTTGCCATCTCTTCAGAACAGCAAGAGGTTTTATTGTTAATATTATCCATTCTTTATGCTTGTGAATACTTTGCCTGTTAAATAAACAGGTTTTTTCCACTTTCCTCCAAGGAAATCTTTTCCCGAACCAGCTGGGGGAAGGGCCATTTGAATCTGCTTTCTAGAGGGACCCCTTTGGAAGTTTCCTTCCAGATTTGCCCTAAGTCAGGACAGTTTGTTAAACTTTTCAAAGCAAAAGCTTACACTTTTCCTTTACTTTTTTACCTTTTAGATAGCTTTAAGCACAGCTGTATGACATTTTGTACAGAAAATAAGAAAATAAATGCCATTTAGGGGAGCTCTTGGCATCTTCTGATAATACTCCCATTCAAACTGTAAGAATACAATTTCAGGAGTATTTAGCTGAGTAGTTGAGGAAAAAAACAGGTAATACATGTTAGTAGCTCATGTTGTCACTAAATCCAAAGTCAGTTAATATATTTCATACAGAGTATTTAGAAATGTTTCTTTCTTTTTCTTTCAAAACTGTGAAATAACCTGGTTTTGCTCTAGTCAAACCAGGCTTAAGCTTCAATTTGCTTTTAATTGTGGAGAATGTTTTTCAGTCACTCACATGAGATTTTGTATTTTCACTGTACTTTACCAATTTGACCATTCTCCAGCTTCCTATAAGATAAGTGATGTTCCCACTTAGTGACAGCAGGGACTTTCCTTGGGCTTTCCTTGCCTCTCAGGTCACTCATTTCAGAAATTTCAAGGTGTGTGAACTACTGGAAAGTGTGTTTCAGACTTACAAAGTTGAAACAAAGACATAATTAGTAAGGAAAGGAAGGATAAAATCTAAGGCTCCTACAGCTTCTGTTCTGTGGTCCCTAAACTTTAAGCTCTTGTCAGAAGGAGAAGAAACTGCAGAAATGAGCTGGGGAAAGAACATGGGTGACTTGTATGAAACCTGAGCCTTCGAGGAGCGTGGGATCCTCCATGGGTGTGTAGGAGGATGCTGTTGGGTTTGTGTATAAGCATGTGCAGAGATGTCAGGGTGATGCATTCTGAGATCTGGAAATCAAGCTTGGCTCCTGACCTTTGAGGCCTCTGCAGGAGAATGTCTTTATCTGCTGCTACAGTTCATGTTCACAATGGAGCATTGAAGTACGACAACACCTAAAATATCTGCCTTAATTTATATCTCCTGCTCATTTAGTGGTGCTTGGGTGGATGCCAGTATTAGACTTCTGGGGGTTTTTGTTCTGTTTTTTTACTTTTTAATTCTATGATACAAACACTGTTATAGAAATCAGGTTTTGGCTTAATGTAAGTTGTCACCATATTCAGGTCACAGTTGTGAGCTGTTTTAAGGGGCAGTAGTTTGATTGTGCCTTTCCAAATATTTAAATGGCTGTCAGCCTCAGCAGAGGCATAAAGAGGTTATTTTTTTTCTTTTTTGTGAGAGTAATTTACTCTGGGTGATTATGTTGTCAGGCTGTGCATCTGTGCATTAGAAAACTCGTGAAACCTTTAATCAAAGTCTTTCTGTGGCATAAGCACACAGAAAATCTGAATTCTTGTGGGTTTGTTTAAAGACACAAATCCTTAAATTTAATTCTCAAGCAATCACATGATTCCCAGGAGTGAGTTTTGACCTCTGAAAGCAATATCAGATGAATGTTTTTTCATATATGTGTGTATGAGGCTTTTTATTGCAACTTTCTCATTTCATCTCACATGCATAATAAATATTTGTGAAACTGTGACGAAAAAAGAAACTGTTTTATGAGTTTTGTAGGTGGAACTGTATTGAATTAGCCTTAAGGCTGAAGTATTTCTCAGCATGTGATAAAATGAGATTCCACCTGTCAGTATGAAAATGTGCATCATTTTCATGGGAGGGTTATAAATGGAAAGAGCACTCTTGGTGAAGTATCTTGAAAAAACAGTCACTATTTCTTTTGGTTTCACAATCTCCATCATTCAGCTAAGAAATACTTTATCAAAGCAGAGTTATTCTCTAAAGAGAAATTAGAAAAAAAAAATGACCCAAAATATGTTTGTGGAACAGTTGAGTTTAAAGCTTTCTTGTCCTTTTCAAAACAGAAAGATGATGACATTGAAGAGGGAGATCTCCCTGAACACAAGAGGCCTTCAGCACCAATAGATTTCTCAAAAATAGATCCAGGCAAACCTGAAAGCATCCTGAAGCTGACAAAGAAGGGGAAGACTTTGATGATGTTTGTCACAGTGTCGGGAAATCCCACAGAAAAGGAGACAGAAGAAATCACCAGCTTGTGGCAGGGCAGCCTCTTCAACGCAAACTACGATGTGCAGAGGTGAGCTGTTGTGCACAAGGATCGAGTTCTTGCCTTTGCAGAACCCTTTCTGTCTTCCTGAAAA
Source organism: Buphagus erythrorhynchus (assembly GCA_013400855.1). NCBI lineage: Eukaryota > Metazoa > Chordata > Aves > Passeriformes > Sturnidae > Buphagus > Buphagus erythrorhynchus. Next base: position 50,173 of record VZTT01068668.1, read on the forward strand.
CCTTTTTAACTGTTCATCTTTTGCTGTTGTCCACGTCTATTATCCATTAGTATTTCTGTTTCTTTGTCTGTTGTGACAAAACTTGTTGTGTGGTGCAGAAACCTTTTCAATGCTTATGCACTATGTGTGTGTGTGTATAGCCCAGATTCTTTTTATCTCACTATGGTTCAGCTGTTTATCAGTTCTAGCTGCAGCAGTTTGCCTCTATGTGCTTGATGGAAAACATCACACTCTGAAGACTTGTCACCACAAAAGGCTTTTTGTTCCTCTGCTAAAAATGTAACTTTTTCTCTATGAGACAGCATCATTTTGAAACAGAAGAATGTTGTGCTCTTGTATTGAGGCTGAGAAGGGTTGCACTAAGTGTATAAAGCAAATTTAATGCTCATTAGTGGATTTTACACAGTGCCAAATTAGTTCTAAATTTGTTTCTTTATTCTTACTTCCTTGGTTATTTATTGATATACTTCATACATTTTATTCTTAAGTGTCCTAGAAGATTCTTCTCCTATCTCCATCCCCAGGCAGCAACTAGACCAGCTTCTTGCTCTTAGACATGTGCCTTGGTCATGGAGGCTCTCTGAGCAAACGCTGAAGTGTTTGAAAAGCACAGATTTAACTGAAAAAAAATGTATTTTTCCTCTAGGTTTATTGTTGGCTCCAATCGGGCCATTTTCATGCTGCGGGATGGTGGCTACGCCTGGGAGATCAAAGACTTCCTGATAAATCAGGAAAGGTGTGCAGATGTCACTCTGGAAGGTCAGGTTTATCCTGGCAAAGGAGCAGACGGGAATGAGAAAGTGAAAAACAAAACAAAACCTGAAAAAGCAAAGAAGAAAAAAGACGCAGAGAAGAAATCTAATGGTGTCAAAGAGGACAACCGAGCAACCAACCAGAGAGAGGAGCTATGACAGCCACGGTACCCAGACTGAGTCCTGCTCTGCTGCTCCTTGAAGGGAATCTGCTGAGGAGTCCTGGGCTTTGGGGAGGAAGGAAGCAGAGACTACTAAAGCTTAAATTTATGTTGAAATTCACCAGTTTACTCATTGCTGTTGGCCATTTGTTTAGTTACAGGAAAGGTAATGCTTCATGTCAGCAATTGACTGCCTTAGTTTGTAAATTTTTTATGCTTTTGTTGTTTCAAACTAGCATACAAATCTGTGTGTCTAACATCGCAAATTTAATTTAAACGGAAAAGAAGAATTATGATTTCAGAATACACTGATGCTTATCTGTAGTAGCTGTGTCCATCTTGGGTGTGCAAATCATGGATTCACAGTCAGAGAGACAGGTGCAGTGGGAAAAGATTCACTTGGAAAATGGTTTGATAGACACAGTTGGCACAAAACTGCCCAAAGTTGCAAAGAATAGTGGCCAAAGATGCCTGAAATTACAGGGTTTAGGACGTGTTTGGTTAGACTGCCTGTTTCTTTAAAATAAACTCAGTCCATTGTGTCCCAGGAATTCTGTGGCAGTGCTTAGGAGTGTGATGGACACGAGGTAGGAACTCTGCTAATGCACTCCAGATCTGTACAGGAGGGGACACTGTGCCCTTCAGAAGTGAAGAAATTGCAGCACCTGCAGTTCCCATGTCAGGCTGAAAAGTGAAGATGAATCCAGGGCATTCAGGTTGCTCCTGCTGCTAAAGGACTGTGCCTGTGGAAGCAGCTATTCTGTGTACCCCATTACTCATGCAGTGAGCTGGAAGAAAAAGCTTTAACTCTGAAGTTAATTTGGTTTACTGATTTAATTGTTTGTTTAAATATTTGAAAAAGAGCTAGTTACAGCACAAAGTTAAACTTTGAGTTAGACATATCACTTACTGATGCTGATCTGGTTAGATTTTGGTGGGGTTTTTTTCTTGGTTAAGATTTCTGACTGATGTGGTTGATTGTAAATGACAATTTGATTCAAATACTATGGAGCTGGACATATGGAAGCCAATACTTTGTATAATTGGGGAGGTTTTATTATTACTCAGATTATAATTATTTCCCTTCTGCCTTACTACCAGTTAGGGACTAAAGGCACCGAGTAGTGTGGTCCACATCATTTTGCAGAGGATGAGCACAGTATCAACTGTCTTCAATCCTGGTATGGTATTACTTTTTCTTTAAAGGTGCTAAAATCCAAGTGTTTTGGATAAAAGGTCCTAATTGAACCATAATGGTTAATCTTGTGGAATACTTCGGTATCAAAAGCATGAAACTGTGACCGAGTCCTTGTTCTAAAATAAAAGATGTCACTAAACTTACTGTTTTGAAGAGTAGTAAAATCTTTTAAATAGATCTGCATTTGGTTATGTATTCAAGAGGCAGACTAACTCATCTTTGTTTTCTGTATGTAAGGACTAAATAATGTTGATGAAGGTTCCAGTTGATTCATTTCATTTAATTTTAATTATATTTGTATGACTTTAGATTAAAGAAACCTTTGCAGCTACACTTCATTAAACAGGCCTGTACCTGTTTGAGTGGAAAATTAAAATTTGTTTCTTCAGGATTAACTGTTACTTTTTATATTCTATTACTAATGCAGATGTGCAGCGGAGTTGAGAAGAGTCTCAGTAGATATTAGGACAGTTGAGATGTGCAGTCCAATTCTTGTGCATAATTAATTTATAATTTGGTCACGTATTCTAGGTTAGCACCACCCTTTGTAAACAATATTGCTTCTCATCTCAAGGGAAGAACAGAGGTCAGATGAAACTATAAAAATGAAATATAAATGAGTTTTTGCTTTTCAAAATTATGGTATAAAGGAGACAATTCATATTTTGATCAGAAAGACATGGAAGTGCAGTTTTGTATTCCTCCTAGTATTTCCTCTTTGATCAGGTTGGGTTTGAGACTGCTGGAGAAACAATTGCTACACTATAGCTATAGCCCAGCTTTTGAGTATAGATACTTCAGTCTTTCATAAATCTACATTTACAGTAGATTGGGTCTTTCCCCTTTGCAGTTAAAAGGAGCTTTGTTGAAATTGAACCAGCCAACTGACTTTTTTTTTTTGGTTGGCTGGTTGGTTGTTTCCGAGTCAGTTGCCCATGCCAAGTGCAGGTATGTCTTGTGCCACATGGCTTAACCAAATTTCAAAGTGTTTCAGTTTTTTTTTGGTTTGTTTTTTTCTTTAGGTTTTTAATCTGTGTGATGACTTGGCAGTTGCTTTCTGATATAAAACACAAAACGCTGCCTTCACAAAATAAGTTTCTTTTACTCTTCCATTTTTCTTCTCTTTTTTTCCATGCTTTACAGTAAACAAATACTGAAATATACCAGTAAGTGTAACATGGCAGTCTGGCAGGAGCTGCTTTACCTCAGCCAGCCTTTCTCCGCTATCACAGTTCATTACTCAAGAAGAACTTGAATTGCCTTTTAAAACTGGTAAAGTCTTTGAGACAGTTGCACTTCTCCTGGGACAGTGTTACATAACCAAATGTTTGGTGATGATTTAAGAATTCCAAACCCTATCACACATGTGAATATATATATATATCTCAAAATAAATATCCTCCAAAAGTTTTGTAAGACCAGGAATGTTCTATGAGTACCTCAGAAGATGGAGTCTCCCTTGGAGGCTTATCAGCCTTTCAATAACAGATATTTTGGTCCCACATACAGGACATTCAGATACCTCCTTTAAAACTAATTTCAACCAGTAGGGTGGTAATGATAGCTCTTACTATTCCTTTTTTTTTCAGTTTTATACAGAGGTACATGGAAAATTATGTGTTTTCATGACAGTGAAACATCTGCTGCCTTTCTCCTCCCAGCGTAGTGGTTTCTCTGTTCTAGTGCTATAACTAACTTTTCTGAGCTAATGTTAAATTTTCAGTCATGCTACACAGGATGTGGTTGCACTTTGTGAAAAATTTCCAATGGACAATCAACTTTTTATGTAATAAAATATTGGAAAAAATATTCTGGGTTTTGTTGATTTGGGGGTTTTCTTTAAACTATTCTGACACAAACTACAACAGGATTTCTGATCTTAACTTAGCATAGTTAAAGCATTTCTCTGAACAGTCAAGTCAGCCTTGACTTCCAGGAGAATCTACTTTTCTCTCACTGTTCCTGAACTCTTTCAGTTTTGTCCCAGAAAGGAAATCATAAATTAAAACACCATTTTGTAAGATGCGGAACAACCTACTTTTATCTGATATTTGGCCACTGTTCTCGATGGGTTTCTGGTAAGGCTTATTAATTATTTCCATTCTTTTATCTCATTTCCTTTTTTAATCAGAGTAACACTGCCTTTTCCAGGGGTTTTTTAATTGCATCAGATATTTATAGAAATTCAAAGAACCTGTGCTTTAATAGAGGGGATGCCTCTGCTTTTAAAATGCCTAATTTGTTGGTGCTGTCATGTTTATTAAGATTGCCATCCTACTAGGTCCATTGATACCCTGCTATTTGATAATTCTTACTCTGGGATAAAATGGACTAGTTTTGAATATCACCATTTTTTATCTTTTATACAGTGCCCTTTTAACAGGACAAATCCCACTGAATTCAGTTAGTACCAAATTGCCAGGAAGGAAAAGGAGGAAAATCACTCCACTGGGATTTTTGGGTGATGGTATTTTTTCTCCTACAGTAGTCAGGTGCTGTTGGACACCATGGCTCCAGAGCAGGAGAGCTCTGTGCAGAGCAGTTTTTGATTAGCATTTAAAAAGCTGCTGTACCACACAACAATCAGGCATTGCACAGTGCCAGGCTTTAGCCAGGGACAGATGGGAAATGCTTTGTTCCTTTCCCATGTGATGTTACTTAACAGACCAGTGCTGATACTGGCTGGGTTATCAGTGCCATTATATCCATTGCTTCTGTGATAGGAAAACCAGATCTGTTAGCCATCATTTAACTTAACAGGAATAATGGTAATAATTATTTTTAAATTGGTGTTATATGTGTTTATTAATATTATTATTACGTAGACATTGATATTTCGGGAGGGGAAAATGGGGCAGTTAAAGGAGCTTCAGCCTCTTCCCCATCTTATGGGCAAAGGCTACAACTTCTCAGAAGCAGAACCTTTTTCCTTTCTTACTCCAGAATTGTTGTGTCTCTGCAGTGGGACAGAAGACACCCTTGTTTTTTTATGAAAGAGCATCTGGAATACTCTAATTCATGGAGTTTATTCCCTTAGATAATTTATTGATACCTCAAAAAAACCTGTGGGCCCATCTTTACTGCCTGTAATTCTTCTGCTTTTAAAGGCAATTATCAGTTGTGTCTGAGCAGAGGCTGGACTTCTGTGTTGGCACCCTGCCCACTAATTCTGTGGGAAGCACTGACCAGAGCACTGAGCACTCGTTAAATCATTAATATTTAAATCAGCTCGGCTGCCTTAATTGGTGGCAGGTTACATGTCATCAGGGCTCTGTGTGCATTGGAAAGAGGTGAGCAGCAAAGCCCTGGAATTTGCTTGCAAGGTGCAAGGATTGAACAGCACCATGAAGTGACCTGGATCTTAACTTACATAAAGTTTTCTCTGTAGGGAGGAAGACTGAATTTTACAGAAATAATTGTAGTGCAAGGGTGTATTGAAAACAAGATCATGGTTGAGCACTTGCTGAATCAATATAAAAATAAGCAGAAAGGTTTAATAGGTGTATTTATGTGACCATTGCTATTATTTTGAGATTCATGCCTGCAGGCCATCTTGTATATTTGGGATTTTTCTAACTTTCCTTCCTGCAACTCTATTTCATTCAACTTCTTTTTGCAAAAAAAATTAAAAATTAGTTAGTTTTCATCCCCTCATCAAAAATGGTGTTTCAGAAGTGTCTAAAATAGTGCATATTCTAAATAATGTAAGACTTTTATATGAGTATTTTAATATTCATCCTACCAGTTGTATCCACAGCCATACCCTGTGCCTTGCCAACCCTTGATAGTCAGCTGCTGTCTTTCAGGTGCTGTACAGCATGTTAATCACTGTGTGGACTTCAGATAAATTGCACTTATAATAGGATGGAGTTGCCAGGAGCTTAATGGAAGCACAGACATGCAAATGCTTTGGCATTTAAGACAGCAGTTGAGCACAAGATCTTGAAAAAACAACTGTCTTGCCTTTAATGTGGGTACCAGGTAGTTTGTTGTGAATTAATGAGCTGTGTAACCTAATGAGGGCAAGACCACTTTCCTTTTTATAACCACTCCTCTCAGCCTCATAGCATCACCATTTAAGCCATACTGCTCAGTCCTCAGATAGCCCAACTAAAGCCTGAAATGTATTTCAGCATGTTGCTATTCCTGGCAGTCGTGATAAGCCAGGACAGTCTCACTTTCTGGGACGAGAAAATCAAGTTTAGATTTGTAATCAGAGCCGACTGTGTTCAAGAGATGAAGCTGTAGCCCTTGAATACTGGAGCTGGTCTATGGGAAAGCAGAAATAAATGAGCTGCATTCATTTCCTTGGGTGTTGCTATCAACTGACAGGCCCTTTGCTTTCAGGTGAGGTATCTGTGCTTTAAGAAACATTATCCTGCATTACCCTACACTAACACAGTAGGAGAGGAGATGGGGTTATGGTGGGGCTGGTAATTTCATTGTGATCTCACCTTACACCCTCTGGCAAAGACTTATTTGTAGGGGGCTCCCTCCCGAGCAATTTCCTGTCGAATCCTGTCACTGTTTCCTTATCACGTCCCTTGCCAGGTCCTGATAGTGATGAGACACTCCAGCTGAGCCTTTGAATCTGCAGATAGATCTGTCTGCTCTCCCTGGTGCTCCTGAAGGTGCTCGGTGAGGAAGCCACGCAAGAAGAAGGAAGGGTGTGGCTGTAGCCAGGGTTTGAACACCCAGCCTGCCATCCTTTGGTCAGAAGGGAGGTGACAGAACAGCCCCTGAGACAGCTGCTGGGACCGTCCTTCCAGGCTGGAAATATCGGGACACATCCCAGCGGAGCTGATGGGCTGCTGCTCTGCAAGTCCGCAAGGGCTGCATAAAAAGCACTTAATTTGGGAACACGGAAAAACAGAATTTCCTGTGCTCCACAGGCCTGGGGAGAATCAAAGCTCGGGGAAGCAGAGAGGGAGCATCCCTGCACCTCGCAGCTGGGAGCAGGAGCTGTGGCAGCTCCGGTCCATGACCGGGAGAGACTCGGGAATGTCCCGGAGGCGCCGGGAGCCGAGCCCGGAGCGGCCACCAGAGGGCGCGCGCGGACAGGGAACGGCCTGGGCCAGCTAAAAATTAGTAATAATAATTATAATATAATANCACAGCCCATGGGGAAGGATCGCTGTGCTGGTGGATAGAAGTGTATTTCTCCCACAGTGCCACCATCTCTCCAACTCAGGTGTTGTAACAGAGCAAGCTGGGTCCTCGTGCCATTTCCCAGCAGGCTGGTGGTATGAGCCAGCAGGATTTCACTCCAGGGGCCCCATGCTCTTTCACAGGAGCACACACCACACTGGTAGCCAGGTAGGGGTTGGGCTCTGCTCCCAGGCAACCAGCGACAGAACAAGAGGATGCAGTCCTGTGGCACTAGGGGAGGTTTAGGTTGGACATTAGAAGGAACTTTTTCACAGAAAATATGATTAGATTGCAATGAACTGCTCAGGTGGGTGATGGAGTCACCATCCCTAGAGATGTTTAAGGAAAGACTGGATGTGGCACTCAGCGTTCAGGGCTCAGTGACAAGGTGGTGTTTGCTTATAGGTTGGACTCAATGACCTCAGAGGTCTTTCCCAAGGTAAACTATTCCATTCTCCTCTAGTCTATAATACTCTTTTAATAATTTGTATTATCTTTATAATATATAATCTAAATATTAAAACTTGTTATATTTTATTAAGCATAATAAATTATGTTAATTTTTTTTGCTTTTCAATCTTAGGTAACAGCTTGACTCGGCCATCCCTAGTGCCAAATACAGAGCTACCCATGCACACACACACAGAGCA
>VZTT01068675.1:5493-19755 GCA_013400855.1 Buphagus erythrorhynchus
GATCTCTGGCTGTCAGTGTTAGGACTGAATTTTGCCTTCTTTTGTGAGGGGTGATTGCGCTGGAGACTCAAGATGTCTTTTGGCAGGGCATATACATGTTATCATGTTATAACTTTATTATAATTAATATTATTATTAAACTTATTATTAAGGGTGACAGCAGAAATCTGTTACTGAGTTTATACATGGATATTGTATCTTCCTGGTTATTGTCCCAGTTAGGAGATGAAGTTTTAAAAATAGTTGATAAAGCTTTACAAGGACAAAATACTGTGCTCAAGAACAAAAAAAAAATGAAACCAAAGAAAAAGCCAGGATATTTACAGCATTTTAGCTTGGTTTTTTCCCTCTAATCTTTTTCTGGCACTTCACTATTAAAATTATAAAGGAGAGCCTAGAATTGTATAACTATTTAACACTTGGTTAAACACTATTCAAGTATTTGTCACCAGNGCTTTTTTTTTTTTTTTTTTTTTTTTTTTTTTTTTTTTGTACAGACATAGCTATTTTAGGTAAGCATATTGAATGTATGTAGGTGAGTTGTTCTGAGTGGGTGATCTTTGCATATGTCAGTTCAGTTCGATCTCTGGCTGTCAGTGTTAGGACTGAATTTTGCCTTCTTTTGTGAGGGGTGATTGCGCTGGAGACTCAAGATGTCTTTTGGCAGGGCATATACATGTTATCATGTTATAACTTTTTTATAATTAATATTATTATTAAACTTATTATTAAGGGTGACAGCAGAAATCTGTTACTGAGTTTATACATGGATATTGTATCTTCCTGGTTATTGTCCCAGTTAGGAGATGAAGTTTTAAAAATAGTTGATAAAGCTTTACAAGGACAAAATACTGTGCTCAAGAACAAAAAAAAAATGAAACCAAAGAAAAAGCCAGGATATTTACAGCATTTTAGCTTGGTTTTTTCCCTCTAATCTTTTTCTGGCACTTCACTATTAAAATTATAAAGGAGAGCCTAGAATTGTATAACTATTTAACACTTGGTTAAACACTATTCAAGTATTTGTCACCAGGCAAATGTTTCCCTATTAAGTGAAATTTATGCTAAAATGGTTCTGATTAAGCAGTAGTCATTGCCATTTACAGTTGGTAGACTAAACAGTTTCCCTGGAAGATATCTCAATTAAGTGACTGTCCAAATGAAACGTGTCACTATTAAATGCTATTTTCTACACTATTATACTTTACTCTTCTGAATGATGTGATTTAAAATATAATTCAGTTACTAAACAGTAAGAAGTGCTTCACATATATAGCTTTCATTCTTAGAAGAGACATGAAGAAATTGTGAATAGCACTTGGTTTAAAATAAAATTCAGGGCTTAGCATTAATCAGTAACAACTGAATATGCATGATTATTGGCAGAGCAAGTTTGTAGAATTGGCTTTGCGGAACTGGGATGAGAGACAGAGAGGTGACAGTGCACATAAAGTAAGGAGTGAGCAGTTTCATGTAAATAAGCTTTCTGTGTCCAGCCTAGAATCTGCAACCATGGAAAAATTGGATTCTGCAAACCAGTGAGTTCTTGCTGAATCAGTGGCCAGAGCTTCAGAGATCCATATCCTCTCTGCTTTGCCTCTTCCTCTGGACAGAATCCTAAAATGATTTTACAATAATGTATTAGAACTCAGAATTCTCACACCTTTGCTGTAAGTTTATTAGCTTTTAAAGCTCTTGCAATATAGCTCAAAAACATGTTATAAGAGTTCCAAGAACTTTGATAGATATAATAAGCAATTATTATGGGACTGACATTCTAAATGGGAAAAAGGACCTCTGTCCCTTTTAAAGAAATGTAGAATACTTACCTTACAGGAGTATAACTGTGCTTCACAGTCTAATATGTGAATTTGACCTAAGCTTTTGATTCTCTCAGCAGCTACTAATGGTAGTTCAGATCAACTGGTATTAAATCACAAGTATAAAAAGCATGGGGAAAATAGCCGTCAATTGAATTTCTTAACTAGTTACTCCTGATTGACCTCACATTCTCCTGCTTGAACTGCTGTTTCTCAGGTATGCAAATCTCTCCTTGATTGTATACTTATGGGTAGGCTTCTTCCTAAATCCTTGGGGGAGTAAAAATCCTTTTTCACAAATGTTCAAGCTAATCAAACACTACCTTCTCCCATGTCTTATTTCTAGTTACTCTGACATGGCAAGAAAAGTTCAAGGCAACAATAATTGCCCTCATAATGCTTTTGGAACAATTCAATGCATGTAGGTCAGGCAATGAGAAGTAGACGGTTTCAGAAATGAAAAATCATACTTAATCGCTTTCTAAAAAAGCATTGAAAATGACCTTGTTAAAATCAAGTCATACCATGCTGCTAGAAGATATTTTCTTTCTGTGGCATTATTTTATTTGATTGTCTTGTGGTTCTGACAATAAAAGCTTCAGAAATATACTCAATATACTTTAAAAGTGAATACAGCTAAATACCACCCCAAAATTTTAGAATGAACCCACTCTCCCCAGTCACTGCTCTTTTCTGTATTGAACAAACTGTAAACCAGAAAAATGCCTTTGTTCACTTTGCATGAGCACTGATACATCTTTGTCAAAAATGGAGGGTCCTCCCCATACCAGACTGTTTGAAAACAGCATGGCATATACAAATAGATTTGTAAAATACCAAGTAAATAAAATTATCTATAATTCTGATGTCAATAAAGCCTGAAGTAATATAAGAATGAAGATTCAATACATTCTTTCTATTAAAAGCAAAATATTCTGCTTCAGAGGTAGGGTGAATCCATACAATCCTTTTCTCTTGTTTCCAGTAATTATAGAGGCAGTTGAAGCAGAACCAGGAACTCAGACTCAAGTTTGCTGTATCCTAAAGCTATGTACACCCAGTATTTACCTTTAGATTTCTTAAGTATTATAGAGCAGCTCTGTGCCAAATGCTATTCCCTGGTTTGCTTGCAGTAACTCAGTTACAAGATTACAGGAAAACAGCACAGAGAATATAAGAACTACTCTGCTGCTTGTCAAATCTGTATTTACACAATCTCACAACAGTGTTTTATGTATATGCATGGAGAATCATGTCCACTCTCTACAGAAGTTTTTACACAAGCCAGATGGTACAGTTTGAATTTCTGTGAGCAAAATATTGATATAAAGTAAAGAGACTTTCTCATCCTAGTTTTTTGTTAAAGATAGCTTTTTCTAGATGTAGTTATGCTCTGGCTTGTGTTTATTTTTCCCTTTCCAACTGAAACTACAAGGAAAATACTCCTGCGTCTTGCCAAATCAGAGCAGATAATTTATATATTGCATTTTGTCCAGATGCATCTGAACATAACTGACCAAGTATTTCAAACCTTACTGAAACTTCTACTATTGCTACACTCCTTTTCTGAGTAGCATTGTGGCATTTGTGCACATGTTTAACATTATGTCCAATTTACACAGCATGCTAATGAACGATCCAGCATTTGGCCTTGGAGCGCTGTTCTTCTGCAGCTAGGAATACAAGGCTCCACTCCAGCCCTGGCTCTTGTACCTCTGCATAAAAAACATGAATTACACCGATTAGGCTTTTACACCTCAGCATAACCCAGTGGTGAGCAGAAGTTGCACGAGCACCTGCACCTTTAGGTACCCTGTTGTAAGCATGGGTTGTCTCTCCACAATTTATTAGTTGCAGACATTTAACTTACACTCACTTGAGCAGAATTAAGAGTGTTTACTTTCCTCATAAGAGGGCAGTCAGATATGTACCAATTTTGTTTTAACTGTGGAGAGCAGGGAGCTGGGAGCAGTGTGGGGAAGGAATCCAGGAAGGCCTAATCAATCACTGACAGATTACAGCTAAAGCCACTTCCATACCCATTAAAGCAGGACAAATGCAGAATTGCAACTGAACAACTTCTAGTTTTAAGCCAACAGTGGGACTTCCTAGTTATTTATCAAAGTCATTGCTGGTAAGCAGCATGCCTCACTGCTCAATTGTACTTCACAGCAGACAGAGCTGACTGAAGCTTCAGCCATGAAAGAAGTGTTTATGCCCTCAGCTGTGGTGCTGTCAGCCCTCTGGAATTTACTGTAAATCACACAGCTTTTATTGCAAGATTTAGTAGCTGATCCTCTGTGGGCTCTATTCACTGCAAGCTTGTTACTATTTGGATGTTAGCCTCAGTCCATAAAGGGACTTGCTACACATCATCAAACAGCAGCGGAAAACCAAAGGTTTCATTTTTCAATTTTCTAAACCCTAAACTCCTCAACAGTCATTGAATTTCATTGCAGAAAGTGGAAGTCTACTTTATTATGGTACTCAATTTCCCCAATGGAGTTATACACTTATAACATTACTTTTATTTCCAATGACAGGATCTGGCCATCTGTCCTGGCTGTAATTTCATAACACACTCACTAGTTTTTATTTTAAGGGGATTTCTAGATATTACATTGAGCTTGTGACAAAATTGTAATGTAGATATAAAGGCCACAAATAATGATAACTACATTCAGTGCTGCCTAACATCTTAACAAAGTAAATTTTTTTTTCTATTTCAAGTATAGAGGCATCTGGGTAAGCTTATAACACAATTGAGCTGACAAATAATAAAAAAAAAAATAAAAAAAAGTTTTGAAAAGCTAGAAAATACAAAAGGATAAGGGCTTTCATGAGTGAGCCTCAGCCAGGACAGCATTATTCCACAGGCGGCATGTATTTTATCAAAAATGGTACTCTACGTCAGTTTTATCAGAGTCATTCCTACTAAGATCAAACGAGGGAATAAAGGGGAATGCTGAAATGTTTCTTTGTAATCACCGTGGTTATTCCCGGCAAGGCAGAGGGACCTGACAGGGCATTTAATTGTGTTTGTCACGCGGCTGGCAGGGGAGGCCAGGCCCGGCCCCGGCGCCCCAAGCGCCCCTCGGCACCGGGCACGGGCATGGGCGGCTCTGCCACCGCCCAGGGGCACTGAGCACCAGGGGCTGCTCCGCCACCGCCCGGGGTCACTGAGCACCCGCGGCTGCTCCGCCACCGCCCGGGGTCACTGAGCACCCGCGGCTGCTCCGCCACCGCCCAGGGTCACTGAGCACCCGGGGCTGCTCCGCCACCGCCCGGGGTCACTGGGCACCAGGGGCAGCTCCGCCACCGCCCAGGGTCACTGAGCACCCGGGGCAGCTCTGCCACCGCCCAGGGTCACTGAGCACCAGGGACAGCCCTGCCACCGCCCAGGGTCACTGGGCACCCGGGGCAGCCCCGCCACCGCCCAGGGTCACTGGGCACCCGGGGCAGCTCTGCCACCGCCCAGGGTCACTGGGCACCCGGGGCAGCTCTGCCATCGCCCAGGGTCACTGGGCACCAGGGGCAGCCCCGCCACCGCCCAGGGTCACTGGGCACCCGGGGCAGCCCCGCCACCGCCCAGGGTCACTGGGCACCCGGGGCAGCTCTGCCACCGCCCAGGGTCACTGGGCACCAGGGACAGCCCCGCCACCGCCCACCTCTCGCTCTCGGTCGCCAGGTGCGCGCCCTGCCGAGCCAGCGTGGCTCCCTGCGGGCAGCGAGGGGCAGTGCGGGGCTCCGGCACAGCTGCGTGGAGAGCTCAGGGAGCGCCCGGTGCTGCTCTGTGTGCTCAGTGAAGCCATTCACAGAACAGCTCCTCGAGCCAGGGCTTCAGCCAGGCACATTTTGCTGCAAGGCCGAAGCAAGTTTTGGGTTTTTTTCTTGCTTCCTATTCACTTCCACAATTCCACAGTTTAGGCTTAATTTCAGCAAAGTTATGTGGAATTACTATTTTAACCATCAGTTAAACCTGGTTTCTATGTTAAGAAAATCTTCACAACAGCCTTGCTCAGAGGATAAAAGAGCAAGAGACTTAGACCTGCACCCACCTTCTCCCACACTCCCTCAGAAAGTAGTGTCTGGATTCTCTTTCAGATTTACAACTGCTATTATGATAAAAAAATAAATAGCAAAGGCATGTACTAAAAACATATTTCCGCTTTTTTTCCCAGCTTTGTACTAATTTTTGCTTTGTGATTGCTTTGGTTTTGACAAGAAAAATAATTGTATACCCTTTTAACCTTAATACCAGAAAACGAGCCAAAGTGGAGGGCTTATTTCTGTTTGATCTAATATGTAACAGGTGATTTAAGCAGATGCTATCCTCCTTTTACAATCAAAGTTCAGACCTCTGATCAGTGTCATTATCAGCAACCTAACAAAGGCCACAAAGAAACCTACGTGGCTGTATATACTATGTGTGTGCTTCCCTGTGCATACATTTAGAGATCTATATTTTAGTTGTAAGGCTAAAATAGTTTTGCCAAAATAATAATTTTCCTTTTTTTTTTTCCTACAAGAACACGAGTAGTGAAGAAGTTACTTGGTTTCTCCTTCCTCAGTGAACTACTATGTCTTTAAACCCTCAGTATTTCTAGCTACCTTTCCTGTTACCACACCACCTCTCCCTGCATTTTTTTTTTCAAAAAAACAGAAAACATTTTGTTTTGCTGTTTTGCATCACAATATGAGCATTTCCTACCTGTTTGTGTGCAGCTGCAGTGCTAAGGTAAGAAGTAAGAAGTATTCTCATCCATCCATCCATGGGACCCAGGATGTGTGTGTGTATATATATATGTATATATTTATATATACACTGCAGAGTGGCAGCCTCTTGGAGACACCCTGGGTTGCATGATGTGCTGGAGCAAACAGAAGAGCTGTTTGGACCATAGTTGTGAGTGGGGCATTGAGCCAAATTACAGAATATTCCAAGCCAGAAGGGACCAAAAATAATCAGGTCCAACTTTTAAGCAAATGCCCCATGCAGGGTATGAACTACACAATCTTGGTGTTCTTAGCACCAGGCTCTGCCAGCTGAGCTAATCTCAGAGTCAAATCTTTGTCAGGATAAGTATCAAATAATCTGAAAGTATCAAATAGTCTCTACTAAAGTAATTCTGTCTGTTTAAGTTCTTGCCCAGTACATAGGTGATCTCTCTTACACATTGCACAAGGAATAAATTGATTTTCTTCCACCAACAGGCCTGAAACTTAGCTGCTCCCCAAAGAAAGGACTCCTTAACCTGGACACAATATGCATACGGGAAGCAGCTGCATTGTCAAGAGCTTTCTATTCTTAAAAAAAATTTAAATTTTCTTCATGTATGTGAAGGGTCTTTTTTATTATTTATATTGCTAAGGTAGTTTTTCCTTACACTGAGCTGTCTTTTTCTCCCCAGTTATCTCTTTCTCTTTTTTTCTTATCATAAGGAAAATTAGTCTAGTCAGATGTGCAAGTTTGGCATGGGTCAGAGGACCATGGTTACCACACAGAGGTCCTCTGTGCAGGGGCTTGTATTCTGAAGGTGGCTGCTAAGAACCCTGCAAATCCACAAATACTTGAGCCAAAAAGAATAAGCAGCTTGTGATAGGCCAGTAGAAGGGGATCTTGTCCTGTCAGTAACACTATCCTGTTAGCATAAGTCTGATTTCTTCCTGCTAATGTAATTTCAGTGATTTCACATAAAATACTACTGATTTACAGAGAAGGAAGAATACAGTCAGGTTTGCATATGGGCCATGTCTATTACGACTTAGAGATTTTTCACGTCAGTAACCTTACTTCATAGTTTTTTTCTCTTGACCTCCATCTCATAATCATCAATTCTTTCCTCTTAAATTCAACCAGACTAATTCTCCTTATGATAATAATTACCTAATAGGTTTCTAGAAGAAATGGCTTAGTAGTTTGTTCCAAAATTCTCAAAGAAACTGAGTAAATGAAAATTATCGTACCTTAAATTATCAAGCTAAGAACCCACAATAGAAGAATAATTTACCAATATTGAAAGAATAGGCAATTTACTTTGACAACTTATTTCAAGCAATTTGAATGTGCAGAGAGCAAGAGACATAGTAATTATTGTGTATGAAATTTAGAAAAGGATATTCTCATGATCTTTTTTCTCTGAGAAAAATCACTGGCATTTTAAAGTGAGTTTATTCTTGGCAGTCCAAATTTATCAGTGCTCAAAATTCGCATTTCCATAGATTAGACAGACAGCTTAAACATTCTCAGTATTTAGGAATTGTATGTGGGGGATCCCTTGGGATTTACTCATGCTGTAAAGCACATTGTGATCACATTTTGTGAGTTCTCTGTTCACTAAAGCCCCTCCAGCCTGTTCACTGCTGTTCTATGTGTTGGTCCTAAGGGATGTAAACTTAAATAAAGGGTAGTCTTGAAATATAAAGGTATTTTTAGCTGAGAGGAGAAATAAAACTGTATATGTAAGGGCCAAATTCATTGGTGTTGTAAGGAGATCCACAATCATTTACTTCAGTGGATTTGTGCCTATGTCTGCAAGTGGATTGGTGTGTTTGGCTCTAAATATGTAAAACAAATAATGAAAAATGTTTATACAATAATGCCTGTGTGAGAGTCAGACATACAGGTGGGCTCTAATTTGCATTCTCTCTTCCATGGGGTTTTGTACAATTCCCAAAATATGGATATTCTCAGTGCAGCAAATGCTCTCCTTCCCAGGAGATTTACCTTTCCTAAGTATATATAGCAATAAATACTTCACCCAGTTAAGTTTCAGAAAAAGTGCTCTAACCGTTACACTATTTACCCTTTAAAATCCCAAATATATTGATTCAGGTTACTTTCCCAAATAAATATGGATAAATATGCTAATATAAAAAAAATGAGGATATTTGCCTTTGAAGTGGTACAAAGCCTGATTGTAATTGAAAATCTTATATACAAAGAATAAGCTACGGAGTAGAGAATGAATATGCAACCATGTAGATAAGAGTGCAAATAATATAAAGAAGAAAGTAGGTACTGTTGTATACAGTAGACATGAGTTAAGTAAAGACATGCTTTTAAAACAATGCAAGAATCTTCTTTTCTTAAATTAAATTTTTCAGAAATCCTTCTTGTTCTTATGCCAGGAAAGCAGGTTACCCTTCTGGTCAGGAATATCTCATATTTCAATTCTCAATATCTCAATTTCAATATAATCGCTTCTGATTCCGATTTGGTCTTAAATTTCTCCTTTCTTGGCTTCAGGGCAATAACCATTAATCTTATAATCCTTGGAGATGACTTTTTTTTTAAAATATGAAGTGGTTGACAGTCTTTTTGTCTGCTGTTTGTCATTACATTTTGACCCTTCTGGAAGACGATGGCTGTGCTGCAGGCAGTGGGGAAGCCATGTCCTCTGTCTTGTCCTGGCTACTACAGGGGACAGGGGATTTCCTGGAGGGAGAGAGGATGTGCCTCCCTGGAGGGCAGCTAGCACTTTCTAGGAAAACTTCTGTAATGAAGGGATCAGGGAACAGGGCTTGATCAACAGGGAAGACTGAGAAAGGCAGGGAGAGAGTCAGAGCCTGACAAAAGGAGACTTTTCCTGCTCGAACTCTGTAACTTTGTAGCTGAAAACTTTCTGGCCTGAGTCCAAGTCTGGAGGAAAGGCGGTGTGCCACAATGTCATGGAATGCTCAGGAGGATGCTCCTCTTTGGGGAGGAGATTTTCCCCCTCTTTTAGCCAGGATGGCTGACTCCTGCATGTCTCATGTCCAAGGTTGGGGAACCTGCACCTTGCAGGGCTCTTGACATGCTCCTGGTGCTTTCTGGGATGCTGCCTTCAATAATGAGCCCATGCAATTCTATGTCAGAACTCAAGCTCATTCAAGGGCTTGTCACAAATGGTAAAGGTGTTCATTGCGTTGTGAATGCAGGGTTGATGAGGTTACTGAGGTGTGACTAAACTACTTCTTGATTATCAAGTACTTGTGAAATGACTTGTTTAACTTTTGTTTGTAAATGGGAAGGATTTTTCAACCAGCTTATAAAACTATTTTGTATTGATTTGCCATAAACCCCCTGGTTCAGCTGTAAACTACTCTCTGACCATAAATTGCCTGTAAATCTGTTAGTACAGCATGATAGGTCTCTTAATTCATTTACTGAGTTTTCTTTTCTATTTTTCTTAATATGTGAGAATGTATCTGTCTGTGTCCAGATCCCTGAGCATACAGGTGGTGCCTCGATAGACATCCTTTAATCATTCAGTCAACTATTAGCAGATTTCTTCAATTTATATTCACTTTGAGATCTTTTTACTTGGGCTTACATTTGCTGAAATGAGGCTTTGACCACAAGCACTTGTGCATACACCATCAATAAAAGGAAGCACAATAATTAAATCAAACAAACATCTGAGAATTCTTATGTGCTTTGCTTCCTCAGAGTTGACCGGATTTTGGCTCTGTTTAAGTGCAAGAGCATGTTCACATGACTGCCACGAGGCCAGTTTGCCTATTGCACCACTGGTGAATGGCACTTGCTTTAGCATTTCATGTCAACAAAATTGGCAAGTCATTTGCAATCAATGATAAGCAATTTGACACAACTTCTAATTGAGTAATCTACTAGCTGCATTATAGGAAAAGAGATTTTTAGATTTATTCTTGTAATTATACTTCCAATATTTCCTTATCATGTTATTTTATGCTCTCCAATATAATAGTTATTTGTGACTATGTAGACACTTCTACACCAATTTAAGTCAGTATCAGTGAATGAGATACAGACAGCACATCTATCCATCCTCAATTCTCAGAATGTCTTGAAAATAATTGTTCCTATTTTTTTCCTTACAAAAAAATTGAGAACAGTAGTACTTCTTCTTTTTTTCAGAAACATGGTTTTGAATGTTTCAATCTGTTCCTTTCTGTACTCTTGAGCAGATGCTGCTGTGTATCTTGAGACCTACCAAAACTGGTATGTCTCTCTCCTCTCTCCCCTTTGGTCCATTCCAGGTCATTACTTCTCTGGGAGTGGAATCCCTTAATCCACCAGCTCTCAGGTCAGGCCCTATGTTGTAATCCCATGAGTACCAACCAGTAACTACTTTTACAGGTCCAGGCATGGGTCTTCCTTTATCTTTTGAAGCCTGGAAGAGTAGCTCTCATTAAAAGGACCCCCAAGCAACTTCTCAGCATACCAAAGTAAAAAGCACGGGGTCTACACCCACATTCACATACCAAAGTTTCCCTGTCTATCCACAGCTCAGTCAGCACCACCTTGTTGTTCACATCTGAGCCAGGAGGAGCAACTTGCTTTTCTTTACAGGCTGTTCCAACTACTTCTAAATTTTCCAGGCTGGCAGTTTTTTCTCACTCTGGACTGTCTTTTCTACTTCACCCCAAAATGCTTCTCTGTCTGTAGGACAGGATCTTTTAACAGATCAGTGTTTTCTGATCTTCATCTTCTCAGGCTTAACACAGGCAGTCCCTCTTTCTGGCTATAAATCCTGTGCCAGTGTTTTGAGGGATATTCCTTATCTGGGCCATTCTTTAATCTTTCCTTCCCTGTTCTTTACAAATCTTGTGCAGCTTCCTTTGATTGAACATTGTCCATTCNTTCATAGGAGGATACAAATATGTTTTTCCAGTTTGTCAACGGTTTCCTTCAAAAGTGGCCAACTTGCTAGTGGTTGGTGCAACAGGCATGTGTTTTTTTGGTTTATACTCTGTTTCAGATGTATTTTCATATGTCACACATAAAACAGTGGTAATCTGGGCATACTTATTATCTCTTTGATTACCTGAAGCCTCAGGTTCAGCAGGAGAGCTGCACCTATTCCTCAGAAATGTGCACTCTAACAGTGTGGATATGCAGATGAATAAATGCAGAGCAGAATGCTGGGAACAGACTTAGTTCAGGACTATCAGTTGAATAGCTGCTTACTGCTGAGATATCAGGAGATATCCCATCAGGAGATGAAATTTGCTGAAAAATATATTAGAGACCTGTATCAAGTCTTAAAGGTGATAATTAAAAAAAAAAGTAGTGGAAAAAATGGTAGTGGGAGTAGTTGGTAGCATATGTACAATTTAGGAGTGATAAAATACTCCTACTAGCTTGACTGGCCACTGATGCTGATGCTTTTGCCCAAGGTTTGTGTAAGTCTTTGTATTTATGTCTCTTGTTGATGCCAGTCTGCTCTCCCTTTTGTATAAACTGCTGAAGGTCAACATTTTTGGTGTCTTCTCATTGACTGCCTTCCCTTCCCTGTGTTTTCTTCTTTATAGTGTTTGGTTGAAACCCATGGAGCACCTGTACCTTGAAAGTTAAGAAATTCTTACGTGTGGCTCAATTCAAACACTCCCGGTGCTGCCCTTGGATCACGCTCTGGGGAGAGTCTGTCACATGGCCACAGCATTGCTGTACTCTGTCTCCTTTTGAAAGCTAAGGAACATCTTGCATTGCAGAACTAGCTGGGGTGACTTGTACTGTTACAGATGATGCTGCTCTAATTACTGCTAAAGCCAGCCCAGGTTTTTTGTTAGTGGACACAGCAGACTTCACGGATCAGCCTTGACCGAGGCCAGACAGAGTGACACCTCTGGGCCTTCAGTAAATGCAAGAAGGCAAGCAAACAGGACTGCAGCTGGCAGAGGTCTCCACACTCCCACGGACAGTATTTGTCCCCTTTATATTAACACCACTCCCCACCCTTCCCTGCCCCAAATCAGAGTAGAACATGGCTCAAAATGCTAAGTCTTATTTCAAATGGCTTGGAAGTTACAAGTGGGTTTTTGCTTTTTCTTGTGGGGTGGTTTGCTTTGGGTTTCAGGTTTTTTTGGGTTTTTGTTTATTGATTTTTTTGGGTTTGTTTCTTTGGTTTTAGTTTTGAGATTTTTGTTTGTTTGTTTGTTTGGATGCTTTCTTTAAAGGAAGGTGGATGAGGGGATTTAAAAATAAAATCTCCTTTAATTTACTTTTATTACCGGACTTACACTGTCATGCAGCTTCACTCTGATAGTTTCTCTTTCCTTTTCCCCATTACAATAGCTTGGCAACTGCAGTGAAATGAACCTAAAGTGACAGCTTGAGACAAGGAGGAAAACTAATATACATTGTGGAGAGTGGGGACCAGCCAAGCGGATGACGTCACTTGGAGGGGCACTATCTGAGTGTCAGAGCTGTCACAATTCATTCCCCACATATCAAACCTGCCCTGCTTTTGTGTAGAGAAGAAGCTTGTTACCTTAGGTACTTGAATCAAATATCCCTTTTATTTGTTTGTATTTACTCGATTGTGTTCTGAGGAGACAAAAAACAGCTATGTCTGTAGACACCAGTCATCAACTAGGTTGTGTGTGCTGGGTGGTGTGACCCAGTAATATCAGTGGCTGTCAAATGTTTGATCTTCTAATGTGCACTCTTTTTTGCCTCTCCTGGACTGCTAGTCTTTTTGAGCATCCACTCTACTTGTCATGTGAAATAAGAGTACAAAGCCTGTGCCATGTATACAACAGTCTTTGGTAGTCAGCCACGTCTTCTCCTTTAGGCCATTGTCTTTTCAGTCTAACTGAAGCCCCCTGCTACTATGTGCACGAGCAGTAGAAACCCTGCTTCTTCCTTTTTTCTCTTCTGCCTATTTTCCTCTTTTGTTGAGTTCACACAGAACTCAGTGTTAGATGAGTGATAACATGTAGTGAAATGCTGTTAAATATATGGGATTCCAAACATTAAAATAACTCTCCTTTCTTGAATTATCTTTCATCACAGGTTGTCTGAAAGCCCAGAGAATTTAGCAATACAATGTCTGGGCAGGATGCTTCTGTGCACTGAGATATAATAAGAACTCATTAGGGACGAGACGCTAAAAGGACAAGATGGGGGCTGTGGCATCACAACTATGTTGAAAGCTCATACACGGAGTATTGGAAAGTATCAGAGAGGTAATTTCACAGTTACCACTCTCACTCACTGCTGTCCCTTTGAGCTGATGCAGGTGTCCACACTCAGTACTATGCACAAGGGCACAGCTGTGTTGGTGTGCTCAAAATTGCCAGGTATTGTGCAGCCTCATGAACCCGGGTTTTGTGTCTTGTCCTGTTTCCCTTTTTCTAATACCTTTGTGTGATCTTTTCTGGAGTTGTGAGCAATCCAGAGTCAGTGATTAGTCAGATGTGGTCCCAGTTGCTTGCAGGGGAAAAGCTGGACCTCCTTGCTTTAACAGTTAATCTAAAGAAGGCTCTGCCCCTCTCTTCTGACCCAGTTCCTTGTTTGCCCACATGAAACCAGGGAAGCCCAGCTGTAGTCATGGGCCAGACCTTTTGGAGAGTAGACACTAATTATTCCTGTGCCTTAAATGTTCTTGTTCTGAAAAAAGAACTGTCTGTGGGGCAGATACTCTTTTAAGTCATCTCGCACTAACTAAGGGTGAGCCACTGTATTTCTGCTACA
>VZTT01068675.1:30455-48290 GCA_013400855.1 Buphagus erythrorhynchus
TAAGCCAGTTACAGGTTTTTAAATGTCGCTTGGTGCTTCTTGAGTTTCTACTTGAGGTTGTTCTGCAGGCCTTTTGAGTGTATGTAGAGCTACTTAATATAGCCAGAGGTTTTAAACCAAAGAAAAATGGAAATAAAAATGTACCACAAAAATGGCAACTAATAAATTGGACAACTTCTCAATTCTTTATATCAGTAGTTTGCCTAAAAACTGAGTAAAGAGTTTCAAATTTAGTCCAACATGATGAATTGATCAAACATGCTGAGCTACCTGGTCTGATCTTAAAGCTCACCTTGCTTGAGCTAGGGGTTGGACTAAGTCCTCCTGAGGTCTCTTCACATCTGAACTGCTTTATGATCTTTTTGTGAGTTAGTTGATGAGAATGAAAGACTGATTGAGATATCTGTGATACCTGGAATGCATTTGCTGGCCCATGTGCTGCTGTGATTGTTAAGAGGTACCAGTGCTCAGGGGGGAACTTTAAAGGGTGTTTTAGTGCAACTAACTCACTTGTGTCACCAATTTTATGCTTAGTTCCACTTCTTGTTATCAATGTAAGAAGCACTTAACAAATCACAGAACAGAGCTTCTGATAAATTTTTTTTAGCAAAATATGGAAGTGTGTCACTTTGAGTTACACTTTTTTTGAGCTATCATAGCATCACAATTATCTAGAGTTAGAAAATAATTTTCTGTCCTAATCATGATTTTCCCAGCAAGGTCCTAATTCCACTCTGTAGAAGTACAAAAGCAATTGGGGAACCATTTTAAATTTTAATGAAGAGAAATGTCCTTCTTTCTAGGAGTTGATCAGCTGCTTTATGTGGTAGTCAACTAAGTGGGCAAAGTTTCATCTTCTATTACACTACTGTCATCCTCAGGAGGTTCATAGGCTTCAGCTGCTCCTATGCAGCACAGCCACTGTAAGTTTCTCCAGGAATTTTCCACAGCTGATCTCCAGAGGTAGTTTACTATTGGCTCCAGTTTCTGCAGATGTCCTGTGGTTTAACACACTGACATCTTGCACTCAGTAAAATTACAATCCATGTACTTTCTTCCAGATTGATAAGTATAAAGCTTACATGAAGATCATGTATGACCACAGGACCTTGTACCTGGTGTTATGTGATTATGATCTTTGCCACACAACCTGTATATCTGTTCTGGAGTGCTGATTCCTTAACAGTGTCTTCACAGTAAAATTTTGGTCTTTTTTTGGTCAATGTTGTGTGCATGGTTCTTAGGCTGAAAATATGAAAGATAGTATAGTGAATAGCAATTAAGGCCTATTATGTGAATCATTTTGATGCTTGTGAAGGGCATAATTAAATAATTAATTAATCTTACAGTTTTTGATAGCATCTGTTTACTGTGTCACAAAAACAAGTTACTTGCTCATAATGAGCACCTCATGACTTAGTAAAATTTAGTTTTGTCTCACACATCAGGTGCCATAAAACTTAAAATCAGCACCGTACAACTGAATTGGGCACCTCTACACCTCTTTTCTTGTTGTTATAATTTCCTGAGGGAACACTTAATGGTAAAAAAACAACTAATATGTCAAATGTGACATTAAATTGATTTGTCATATCAAGCTCATTAAAACCAACTTCTTGACTACAATATTCATGTAACTCTGCATAAGTTTTTATACCTAAATCATAGTAATCCCAGGGACACTGGCAAGTTGTGCACTAGGTTACATATTCATTGAGGCTGAGTTTCCTGTTCTGTGAAATTCAACACAAGCAAAGATCAACCCTAAGAATTTACTTCAAACCTTTTCTGAAAACTAAAAAGATAAGGATCTTTGGAAAGTCCACAGAAGTGGACACTTACGTGATACAAATATCCAGTAAGCTTTGTCAAGAACCAGCACATTAGTTGCTTCTAGAATCTGAGCATATAATTTGAAGAAACAGTAAATTTTCTGCATGTACATATTCCCTACCCATGACCACACAAAACTACTGGAAAAAATGTATGTTATGTTTCAAAGCAGAGAGCTGTATCTGTTTCCTGATTTTATCCATAGTTGCATCCTAATACAAATATCTATTCTATTTTGATTTCATACCCCCAGGCAAATGCATTTAACTGCAGTGCACTGACTGAGAGCTCTGTTTCACATTCTGTACTAAGATATAAGGTTTTTAAGAATATACAAAGTGTTCACTTGTGGATTCAATCATGGCAGTGTGCCTGGGAGCAGCATTGCAGCCTCTCCAGAGCAAACTTAAATGATTTAGTGTAAAATTTAGACTATAGCATAAATGAAAACTAGGAGAAAAATGTCAATAAAATTGCAAGGGGGAAGTAAAGACTCTTCTAGCACCTTGAAACATTAGCAATTTTATTCAGAAGAAATTGCAGTATATGCACACTTCTGCTACATGAAAGGTCATGAATCTGCCTTCTACACTCAGTTGAGCTATTATATTAAATAAGAAAATTCACCCTGGCTGTGGCCGTACTTGTGTACATCCCTGTATGCTTCCCAAGGGAACACTGGAAGAGTGGATGGCTGTAATATATTCTCTCTCACCCATGTACCCTTGCTAATCACAGCCCTTATTTGCCAAGAAAACAGGCAAACAAACAAACAAACAAAGTTGTATTCTTAAGTAATATCAGAAGTATTTTGAGAACATCAAAAATAATGCCAAACTCAGCTGAAGTTGCAATTACATGCTCCCTTCAACCAGGATGCCCCTATTTATGGACAGTCATACTTGGAGAGGCATCCAGGCCCTAATACTCCAGCTCAATGCACGTAATGTTTCTCTGGCACGCCGACGTTGATGCCCATCTGCTGGAGTGGCATTGTGCCACTTGCAAGGTAATAACACAATTTCAGCTGAAGATTCTTGCCAAGCACAAACAGGTTTGTAAGCTGAGCCTCCAAAACACAGTGCTGTGAAAAATCTTTTCCTCCAAGATCCCTTTGGGAAAACACTCACCATGTTATTCCTATATGCATGGGTTTCAGTACTCAATGCCATGTCTCTTCATATCAAGTATAGGATACACACAAAGGAATGCTATTGTAATCTCAAAATAGCATTTGTTCTAGGCAGTTGGTGAGACTGAAGTTATAGAATCTCAGCAGCAATTAAGATGATATTAAAAGCAACAATAATAATAATAGCAACAATAACAACAATAAATATGGTAGTAGTTTCAACTGCATTGCTAGATGCTATTGAAGACAGAAGAGCTAAGGTGTTAAAAACCTGATATTCATTACCCATTCTCAGTTGATCTTGTATCTATTGAATTTTCACTGTAATGAATCTTAAGTTGTAATAAGGAAAAATACAGTAATTTCCACCAAAAGTAACAGGCTGAGGTTGAAAGGCATCTCTGGAGTTTGTCTAGTCCTACTCCTTTGTTCAAAGGTTGGTCATCTAGAGCCAGTTGCTAAGGGCTATCTCAAGTTGGGAGTTGAGTAACTCTGAGGATGGAAACTTCACAGCCTCTTTGTACAACTTCCTTCAGTGTTTGACTATCCTCACAGTAATAAGGTAGGTTTTTATGTTTAAATGAAATTTCTTGTATTCCAATTTGTGTTCATTGCCTCTTGTCCTTCCACCAAATACCATTGGCCTAATTTACTTTTTGCTCTCTCTTAAGGTACTTATACACATTGATGAGACATTGAGTATTTGTCTCTCTCAGCCTCTCCTCATAAAGACACTCCAGTGCCTTAATCACCTTCTTGGCCTGTTGCTGGATGAAGCTCAGGAAGTCTGTATCTTTCCTTCTTTCTTTGCCATGTAGGAAAAAAATTAGAGAAGTCTGTATCTTTCCTTCTTTCTTTGCCATGTAGGAAAAGAATTAGAGAGGCCAACTTAATTTGGCAACTTTTGTAAAGGATAATAAAAAATGTTCCTACAAATATATTAATGGCAAAAGGAAGGGTAAGACCAACCTTTGTTCTCTACTGGATGTGAGAGGGAACTTAGTAAGTGCAGATGAGAAGGCAGAAGTGCTTAACACCTTCTTTACATCAGTCTTTAGTGGGAAGATGGCTTGTCCACAGGACAGCTGTCCTCCTGGGCTGGTAGAGAGTGTCAGGGAGCAGAACGGTCCCCCTGTTATCCAGGAGGAGGCAGTCAGAGAACTGCAGAGAGCTGCTTGGATGTTCATAAATCTATGGGACCAGATGGGATCCATCCCAGGGTGATCAGGGAACTGGCAGATGAGTTTGCAACACTGCTTTCCATCATTTACCAACAGTCATGGGTCACTGGGGAGGTTCCAGATGACTGGAAGCTGGCCAGTGTGATGCCCATTCACAAAAAGGGTGGGAAGGAGGATCCTGGTAACTATAGGCCAGTTAGCCTGACCTCAGTACCCGGTAAGGTAATGGAACTGTTTATACTGAGTGTCATCACGCTGCACTTACAGGATGGCCAGGGTATCAGACCCAGCCAGCAGGGGTTTAGGAGGGGCAGGTCGTGTTTGACCAACCTGGTCTCCTTTTATGACCAGGTGACCTGCCTGGTGGATGTGGGAAAGGCTGTGGATGTTGTCTATTTGGACTTCAGCAAGGCCTTGGACACTGTCTGCCATAGCATACTCCTGGACAAGCTGGAAGCCCATGGCTTGGACAGGAGCACTCTTTGCTGGGTTAAGAACTGGCTGGGTGGCTGGGCCCAGAGAGTGCTGGTGAACGGTGCTGCATCTAGCTGGGGATCAGTCTCCAGTGGTGTCCCTCAGGGGTCTGTGCTGGGGCCAGTCCTGTTCAATATTTTCATTGATGACATGGATTAGGGTATTGAGTCTTTCATTAGTAAATTTGCAGATGACACTAAGCTGGGAGCATGTGTTGATCTGTTGGAAGGTAGGAGGGCTCTGCAGAGAGACCTGGAATGGTTGGATGGATGGGCAGAGTTCAATACGATGAAGTTTAATAAATCCAAGTGCTGAGTCCTGCATTTTGGCCACAATAACCCCGTGCAATGCTACAGGCTGGGGATGGTGTGGCTAGACAGTGCCCAGGCAGAAAGGGACCTGGGGGTGCTGGTTGACATCCGACTGAACTGTACTTGGCACTGGTGAGGCCACACCTTGAGTGCTGTATCCAGTTCTGGGCCCCTCCGTTTAGGAAGGACGCTGAGACGCTTGAGCACGTCCAGAGAAGGGCAACGAGGCTGGTGAGGGGTTTGGAACACAAGCCCTATGAGGAACGACTGAGGGAGCTGGGGTTGTTTATCCTGGAGAAAAGGAGACTCAGGAGTGACCTTATCACCCTCTACAACCGCCTGAAAGGTGGTTGTAGTCATATGGGGGTTGGTCTCTTTTTCCAGGCAGCAACTGACAGAATGAGAGGACACAGTCTCAAGCAGTGCCAAGGGAAATATAGGTTGGATATTAAGAAAAAGCTTTTCACAGAAAGAATAATAAAATACTGGAATGGTCTGCCCAGGGAGGTGGTGGAGTCAACATCCCCGGATGTGTTTAAAAAAAGACTGGATGTGGCACTCGGTACCATGGCTTAGTTGAGGTGTTAGGGCTGGATGATCTTGAAGGTCTCCCAACCTAGTGATTCTGTGATTCTTGTGATGCGATGACCAGGAGACCAGATGTTTCCCACCAGGACTGTGCAGAGGTAAGGGATCACCTCTCTCAACATGCTGGCAACACTATTCCTAATGCAGCATAAGATACCACTCCTGTTCTTTGCCATGAGGGTACATTGCTGGCTCATGTTCAATTTTTTGTTCATCAGAGCCCCCAAGTCCTTTTTTGCTGAGCCACATTGCAGCTGCTTGACCCCTAGCATGTACCAGTGCACAAAATCCAGATGCAGGACTTTGCATTTCTCTTTGTTGAACCTTCTGTTCCTGTTGGTCCATTTCTCCAGCCTGTTGAGGTCTCACTGAATGGCATCCCAACCATCTGGCGTAGCAGCAACTCCTAGTTTTTCATCCTCTGCAAACTTGAGGGTGTTGCTCTTCTGTCATCCACTTAGCTAGTCACTTCATCATAGAATGCTATCAAGTTTGTAAGGCATGATAACTCCTATGCAAATACATTCTGTTTATTCCAAATCACCTTATACTTAATGTGACTGGAAATGGCTTCGGGAATTGTATGCAACACTATTTTTCCAGGGACTGAGGTGAGACTGACTGCTCTGTAGTTCTCAAAATCCTCTGTCCTGAAGATATGTGACTTTTGCCTTCTAATCCTCAGGAAGCTCCCTTGATCACCATGATCTTTCTAACATAATTGAAATTGGCTTCACAATGACATCAGCCAGCTCCTGTGGAACTTGTGCGGGCATTCTACCAGGTCCTATGGATTTAAGTATGTCCAGTATATTTAATGTTCTGCTTAAGATATTCTGCTATACTGGATAAGTAATTTTTCTGAAGGTTCCCACTGGTTCTTACCTGCAGGAAGTATATTTGGCTGTGCTGCCTCACAGATCATCATTCTGGGGTTAGAGCTTGCAGTTTAACTTACTGGAAATATGATCAATTATGAAATAGTAAAGTATTACCACAGTTCAAAAATGCTATTAAGTCCAAGATTATGAGAGAGACTGCATTCTTACCTTCAGTTTTAGGGTAAAGCTTTTTTTCTCAGAATTTGTTTTAAAATACTGTCCAGAAGGTATCTTCTAAAGCATGTCAAGCATTGGAACAGGAGGCTACATGAAATGGGTTGTGCATCATAAAATGATGGCTTGAAAGGATGAACATTTTTGTGCATTCATTTGTGATCAAGCTTGAGAATGTTATCCTGTCAATAAGTCCTCTCCAAAGCTAAGTTTTTGCAAGCTGGTACAGGACTTAAAAACTTCTATTTTGCCTGCTTTAAGTGAAAATTAAAGACAAATGTGTATTTAAACCTTGGTGGCCATGGAATGTGAAGAGGGTGGTATAACTTAATATTTGTGTATGCATCTTCCTCACTAAAATTCAAACCACCAAGCTTTTAGGAGCTTGCATCCTTGACTTTTTCTTCATAAAGATATTTCGTGTTTTGAGAGAAGACACAGATACCCGTATCTTCCCTGCATAACTTTTAATTGAGTTTTTATCCTGCTTTGTTCTTTCAGATACTGACAAGCAAGAGCAAATTTCAAGATTTTCTATAGTTTTGATGTAGAAAACATTGTTGTTTTTTCAAGGCTCCATCACAGAAAATCTAGAACAAAACCCCATACATGTTAAATTAAAAAAGAAATGAAGTCTGGACAGGAGAGTAACACAGGACTGAACTATAGACTGAGCAGGGCTTGGGAGGAGGAGTCACTCGCCATATACAATAACAGGCTCTCCAGAGATGGAGAAGGCATGACCCCTGCATTCTTTGTGGGGAACTGGATATAGAGCCTTGATCCAGTGACTATGAAAGCAAGCTATTGAATACATTTTCAATAATGACAACTTCAGCAAGTGAAAAAATTGTTTTCAAGTAAGAAGGACAGAAAAAAAATAACAAATTAATTTGCTCTATATGTAATAATTGATGAATTTCCAAGATTTTCTTGCATATTACATTTATTTAAGTAAAGGTGAGAAGATGAATTTGAAGCAAATGATATGCGAAGGATGGATTTTGACACACTTCTTGGACCTGTAGACTTGGTCTAACCCAGCTGACAGCACACATTCCTTTGTCTAACTTGAGTAAAAACGTACTATTTGTATATTCTCTAGCCTATCTAGAAAAATAATTAGAAAGAGGATTGTCAAGAATTCTGATTAATTCAAACTGCCATGTCAAATCATTAACAGTGGCCAGCTTGGCAACAGTCCAAAATAAGGAATTCTGCAAAGTTCTTACTAGTATTTAAAATGGAGGAAAGGCATTAACAGAGGGAGGAAATTAGTCTGGGGTAAAAGGAAGGGGGGGGTGGTGGTGATGGAAAGGTTAAAAGAAAAGGAAAAATGTGATGGAAAATTATTTTGTTTAAAAGCTGGCATTTGGTATTTTCAAAGGGCAAAATGTATTTTTTGTTTTGTGACAAATGAATGTAAAAATGTGCATGCCTCGTGGC
This sequence comes from Buphagus erythrorhynchus, assembly GCA_013400855.1. Taxonomy (NCBI): domain Eukaryota; kingdom Metazoa; phylum Chordata; class Aves; order Passeriformes; family Sturnidae; genus Buphagus; species Buphagus erythrorhynchus. Next base: position 38,476 of record VZTT01068675.1, read on the forward strand.
CTAGAGGACAAAACAGTAGGATCAATGTTCTTTTTGTACTCTATGAAGCTTGAGATTAAAGTCCCCACTGATAAACTGAACATTCTTTAAAAGTGACCAGAAGCAAACAGTGTCTGTTTGCTGCTACTTTATTAGACAGATACCACTGAGAATAGCTAAGAATACTATTTGATCTTAAACAGGTTGACCAAATTATTGCAGTTGGCTCCAGTACATGAGATGCCTTCTGCGAATTATTGTTTCTGGTTATAAACCTTTATAATATCTCAGAATGAATTATGTATGTATTTCATGTTTTCTTTTCTTTTATCAGCCTTGATGTTCTCATTTCAAGTTTCACCCTAGCCTCCTAATAATGCAATATTGAGGCCATTCAGACACTAATTATGCCTCCATGGCTTTCTTGAAATGACTAAATCAGCATCAGTTCTATAATTATCATGAGTAAGTTTGTATCTGTGCCTCACACCACATGAAAAGCACAACTTTAAATGATTTATGAATATATGCATCTGTAACATCGAATGTGTACTTTCTAACACTATACATACAAGAGGCATAGAGATACTTCAAACATATTTCAAACATATGTACACCTGTATGTATGTTCTCAGCTTCACTGAACTCTGCTGGGTATCTTATACAAACACAGCCTGACTGCAAAAAAATTATTGCAATGTTGTTTTCTTAATAGATGTATGTGTGAGATACCATCAAAATGTGTATATTTAAGCATCCTGACTATTTAAATAGAGCAAAATATAAGCAAGTGTTCATCAAGACTAGTGTTCAGACTTGATAATTTCCTAATTTTCTTAATGTTTATATAAAGTCTAGCAAGAATGACTGGCAGGACAGAAAGAAGTATATATATACAAATGCAATTCCTCTATATTTTCATTGTTTCTCCCTTTGAATTATTGATATTGCCAGTAGTCATTTGTCAAGAAATCAAGATACATATACTATAGTGTTACACTTCTGTATGTTTGCAAACTGTTTGTGCTGCATAATGCTTATATTTCAAGTAAAAACAAAAATAAAAGGAGAATACTCTAAAATAAATAATATTACTAAATTTTTAATAACAAAGTTGCGAAGAATAATAAACATACAACTTTAAAATAATAAATAAAGAGAGCTTAAAACAGCTTTGAGTCACTTATACCCTGCAGAATCACCCGTGCATTTGGGAGTTGATAAAGATAAGTAGACCTACACAACACAGCAACTTGTGAGATGGCACAGAACCTCAAAGCCCATTTTGGTCTCTGATAACAACTGATTTCTGAATTTCTCTCCTCCCTCCTTTCCTCTCTTTCAATACAGATTCTTTGTTTTGTATGAAAAGTTGTGCTGATCACTGGTATTTTATGACCTACATTATTACCCTCTAGGTAGCAGAATGATAGTGCCAAACTAATTATTGCATTGTCTAATTTTAAATCCAGGTCTAGCGAGATTAACAACTTGCACATTAATTCTGAGCATCAACAGTGCACCTAACATAATGCAATTTTAAATGAAAGAAGCCTGCTCTGAAAACTTTTATATACTTTCATCTGGATCATCAGCTAATGTAAATTACTACAGCACAGTTGACTTCAATGGAATTATGCCAATCTTCCCAACTGGATGATTTGGCCTTTTTTTAAATTCAGGAAATGTTTCTGGTTTGAGCCATGTGAATGTCAGAGGGGAAAACACTGATTTCACTTATAAATGTAAGATCTCATCTACGTAAGCCCAGAACGTGTCTGTTAAACTCGGTGGATTAATTCCAGATTTTCATCCCTGTAAATGAGACCAGAATTGGCTTGGAATGTGCTTTTGGTTCCTTGACATCCTCCTCCCCCAATACAAACACTCTCAGTATAGAGAAGGATTTTTCAGTTCTTCCTAATTAAAATTTAAAAGATAAAAAAAAAGATAGAAAAAGAAGGACATTCACAGTCATGGAAAGTGTGAAAACTGCTTTGTAGATAGGTAGAAAACCAGACTTGGCAATGTGTCCTTACTTGCTGTTTCATCCTGCTAATTTTTGTGAAGAAACTTATGTGTTGGAAAAACATAGAAGCTCTCTGTATCTGAATGCTGTCAACAGTCAGGCAAATTTGGATCTAAAATGTAGTTTCAGATCCTAAAAAAAAAATATTAATTTCATGTACTGAAAAGAGAAACAGTCCTGGATAAGTGCTGAACTATGTGAATTTAGCCAGAAAATTAAGTAATTGTGTAACACAGTGGGTATAAAGTTTCATTTCATTAGAAAGCTGCTGAATTGAAAAGAGTCTTAGACTATTTAACTATCCTTTCAGCTGCATGGAAAGAAAAAATGTCATCAACTATCTCTTTCCCATGTATTTGCCATAATAACTGGCAAAAATATATATAATAAAAACATTTAGTTTGGCACATTATAACATCAGAATCCTACACACCTAAGGTTGTGGTACTAATGGCATCCTCTGCATGGCTGCTGTAGGGCTATGTTGACACCCATGATAATATTCTGTGGTACTTTGACTCATGTTTAATTCTGATTAAGTTGTGCAATTGTATCAATTTAAGGTCAAGGTCTTAAATAAATTCTTTTGTGAGAATTACTAGCAGGTCTTTTAAAATGAAAAAGACTCACGTGTCTAATGGTCTTATGAGAATAGAATTACAAACGATCATCTTTAAAATAAATTGTAATTTTATGGATACTTATTAGGAGAATTTATTGTATTGGTAATTTGCTATATTGTAAGTACTGCTGCCAGTTTAACAAGTTGTAACAGAAGAAAAGAATGCAGCAGCTACTTATATTTGTCCTTGCTTTTGGTACTGTTGATTTGAAGTGGGGAGAAGGTTTCTACAGGATATTTAAGGTTTCTGATGTCTTACTGTGCAGTAAGGATGACCTGCAAGTTGCCATGCTCTGGCCCTGATCCAGCAAAGCACTTAAGTATGTGCTTAACTTTGAGCATTCAAGCTCCATATTACTGTAAAGTGATTACTTATGTGCACAAAATTAAGCACATACTTAAGTGCCTTGTTGACTGCAGTCAGTGCTGTGCATTTGGCAAATTTGATCTTACTAAGGAAGTTAGAAAAGAAAGTACAAGTTAGCAAGGTTTAATTGTTATATTACACACAATGGTGAAAGATGCTCTTTCTAACAGCACAAAACCCAACAGTATAAATTTACTTTTCAAAATTCTTTACCTTCTAAGTGAGACAATATGTTTCTTGCAATGGAAGAATAGCATATGTAGAACAGCTGTGTTGCTCAGGTTATCTGAATAGAGAATAGATTTTTCTTTTTTCTTCTTCAAAAATATCTTGTCTGAAATGTTGGTGCTTTTGTGTGTTGGAAAGGTATTTTATTTTGGATATTTGATTAAGGCTCATAAATATGACATTCTTAAAAATTAATACCAAGCAAGAATTAAAAAAATATTTCACTTGTTTGAAAAGCTGTAGAGAATGAAAAGCTTTAGAGATGACTGCACAGATAGATTGATAATGTTATTTCAAGACTTAAATAAACCCACATCAACACCAAAGGCAATGTTTAAAACATTAATAATAAATTATTATATATATATTGTATTATAAGTCATAAACCTTGTTTTAATTTTACTATTAAAATAATTTCATACTGTGAAGATCAGTAAGATGGTGTCAGGGTGCTACTTAGAGCAAGATATTTGTCTTAGAGTAAGGGAACTTTTGGACATTAAAAAAAAATTTTGCTTCTAAAGCAACAGCAAATAAAGCCCTGTGGGTATTTTATCAGACATGCAGATCCTATAACGTATTTTTTTAGAGAAACTTCTTCATGTGCATGTGTGACTTTGAGCACTGTTCTGCTAAATTTTTTTCCCCTTTGATTTCAAAGTTGATTCCATTGCAGGGTAAATGCGAGATTTTTCAATGTACATTTGGAGATGAGATACAAAGACTTTTTGATATCAAGTGCTTAGAAAAAGCACTTGGGAAAAACATGCAGTTTTGCAAGCATACTATTGTTTGATTTTTACTGTTCCCTGTTCCACTCCCTCTCCAAAATAAAGTGTGGGGGTTTTATTTTTTTTCTTTCTAGGCACTGTTTAAATTAAGTCACTACGTATTAAGCATTATGTAAAATACATTTCTTTTATTGATAATCATTAATTTTGGGTTCTCTAGTGGGATATTTAGAGTCAAAGTTTTGTTTTAAGAACCTGTTTCCAGCTGCTTGTTAATTTGTCAAACAACTGGGCAGCAATTTTCATGCCAAATATCTGCCTTGGGCTATTTTTTCTAAACTTTCAGCAAATATGGTCAGCTGATTCTCAGAATGCGCTGAGGGAAAATCTGGTTTGCTCACGTTAAGAAATTTTTGAAATATTTTGTTGACTAATGGCTTGTAGTCAGGCTTGGTGCTTGCAAGGCATATTCCTCTTCCACCAGCCTATGAAAGTCTTCCTCAGTCTGGAGAAATCTGAGCCTCTGTAAAATTGTTTGCATATTTCATTTACCACTTCTTCAAAGATTCTGTGTGCAGTAGGTGTATTCTTTCCTGAGGCTTGCAGATCTGAGCAGAACTTGCTCTGAGTTTTCTCTTTTCAATTGCCAGTGGTGCTAAAGAGAAATACAAAGAGAATAAAGGTGTCCATCAGATGTTCTCAGTCTTCTTCCTGCAAATCACCGGAAAACATGGAATAAGAAGCAGCTTGATCGGAATTCAGAAAAGGGTGACCATCAAGGAAAGTGAAAAAAAGAAAAGCAACATAAGAAAAGTCCAGACACAGGAAAAAGGCATAAATCAAAGGTCATAAAATGTGATGCTAGTTTAGGACAAGGACTTATGGATGAGACTGGTATTAGACAGGGGTGCAAATGGGAAGGACTGTAACTGAGATAGGGAATCAGAGAGAAAGATGCTGGCACCAAGGCCAAGGACGAGTTAGAGACAGGAAAAAGAGGAAGAATGTGTTCCTAGCTGTCATTCCTGTGTCTTGGTCTTGTTATACTGTTAAATGTCTCTGAATTCTTCTGGCCTTGTGTGGGTACCTCATCCTCCTCTAGTTCAAATAAGGAGAACGTTTCTTAAGTGATAACAAGTTATTAATGTATTTGTTAAGTCAAATTACACGGATTAGTGTGGTTCTTAACCACTTAATGAACAAGACTGTGAAAAACAAAAGACAGAGAACAAAAGCCCTAAAAACATTCAATTCCTTCCTAGAGTTCCCCAAGAGGGACTTTCTGTATTAAAGCTTGCTTTAAAAAAAATGGAGAAATTGTAGTAAAAATGCATTTGTGACCAGGGTAAAAAGTATTAAGCACTCAAAATTCAAGAAATGCCAGAAGGCATATGTCTTTTCAGATATTTATGTGACAAACATCTATATATTGTTCTATTATACAGAGCACATGCTAAATGAATATTTTTGTTGGATATTGTGAACAACTTCTCCTCCAGGACTAAAATGGCAACAAGAAGTGATTTCAGTGGATGAATACTTTTATGATGCCAAAAGCATCAAATATTCAGCAAGATTGTAGAGCATGACCAGTAAAGGGTTTGTCTAGAAATCTCACTGAAATCAAGGTGATTGATTAATACAGAAGTACTGTATGGAAATATACAAAGAAGAGAACAAAAATATTGGAAATGCTATCTCTTTAAAATCCCAGAATCTAACCCAAAGTGGTTACAAGTCAGAGAAGTTATCTATTTTTACATTGGCACAGCTAAAACGCAAAAGCACCTCCATGGATAGATGTTCTCTATATAATTTTTTTCTTTCTGACACAGTCAGGAATTACACTAAATGTGGCCTATGGTCATAGAATCATAGAGTGTTTTGGGTTGGAAGGGACCTAAAAGTTTGTCTAGTTCCAATTCCCCTGCCATGGGCAGGCACACCTCCCACTAGAACTGGTTACTCAAAGCTTCACCAAGAATGGCCTTGAACATCTCTGGGGATGAGGCATCCACAGCTTTTCCGGGTGCTCCATTCCAATTTCTATATTTTCACAGTAAAAATTTCTTCCTAATATCTAATCTAAGCATACCCTCTTTTAGTTTGAGAGATCAAGTGATATTTTGTCAGATTAGGTACTGGCCAGCACCTAATCCAGCAGGTTGTGTGCTAAGGAGTCCAGGAAGACTTTATGTGTTCCTGGCTTAGTCACTGACCTAAGGCTTAGAAGAGCTTGAAGTGAAACCCTGCAGATCAGTGGTATGGCTAGTTGGGATTTCATCCCTTGCAATCTCCTAGGAAGAACCTAGAAGTACAGTGTAGCAATATTTGGAATGTATTACTCCTCTGTGTTTAACCATTGTCTCGTTGTTTGCTATGGGACTTTTATATGGCTTTAGTTCAACTAAATGTTAGTTGTTAGTATGCAAAACAGAGATAATTATTTCTGATCTATATTTATAAATACTTTAGGACCACACAGGTATCATTGCCTTTTGGAATTTGAGCTCCAGCTAGGCGAGGCAGACATTGCACTCATGCTGACACACAAGACTGTGGTCTGAAAAGGCAGAAATCGAACCTTTAGCTGCAGAGACTGGAGTTCTGTATGATAACCACTCTAGTCAGAGAGAGAAGAATAGGGAGGCCCAGGAGGGGCTATTCTGGCAAACACATTCTGGAAAAGTCCCAGCATGTGGGACATGGAGGTTTATATTTATTTATATATATTTATATTTATATTTATATTTATATTTATATTTAATTTAGCTGCTCAGTGGGGATCCATCCAGGTAGTATAAACATCTGATTTGAGTTGCCTGAGCTCTTAAACAGATTGCGCTCCTCACAAAGGAATAAAACAATACATACAGTCACCAATGACCAAAATTCCAAAAAAGAGCACTTGGAGCCCATTTAGTGCAGCACATCCTAGTAGGCAATGACAGCTGTGGTTGCCCCACATGAGGTCTGACAGTGGGAGACTGGAGGCATCCCCCAGCACAGAGGGAGGGAGACAGGCAGGAGGCCCTGCCCTGGAGGTCTGCTCTGACACCACACAAGGAGGGTACAAATGCTGCCTAATTTCAGCATTAGAAGAACTCAAACATTGTCTGCCATTTTGAAAACTTGCTCTCGTTTACAAATAAAATCCATTTAATTAGTGTAAATTCACTAAAGAATACACCACTGAACACTGTAATTTTTATTATAATTCTTAAAAGCCTTTGCTAGACCTACCAAGTAGAAGCTACTAAGTTCACATGCATCACATCAACATCCCATAGGAGCACAGTCAGATGTTTTTTTTCTTTGTTTTCTGTAATTTTTGTTTTGTTTCCACAATTCACTTGGTTTAAATGTTATTAACCTAGATTTGCTGAAAAGGTCTGTGAACCTTTCAAAGAATCTGGTCCAAGTTCATAGTTTGTAACAAAACCTGAAACCAGGCAAGTTTTATGTGGTTTTGAATTTCATTGTAAATGTTTCACCTAGATGTTGAAATAGGCTCCAAGAAACATTCCCAGTTTCAAAGTCGATGAGAATTTCCCTTTCAGAAAGATCAGGACTGGTGTATTTTGAACAAAGAGTAGAACTTATCCATGTACAGATAAGCCCAACAAGGCCTTCACTTCAGCCTAATTCACATCTTAAAATAAGAACTTAATATAGTATGTAAGTCTTGTGCTGACCTTCTACAGATATGAATGTCAGCCCATACAAACATACGCTGCATGCCTATTGTTTCAACTTATGCTATTTTAATGTGGCAGGAGAAGCCTGAAGAAAATAAAAATATAGGTGTATATATGATGAAAATACTGAGGTTAATGCAATACAAAGATTAGTAAATACATTCTTTATTAGTCAAAAAGTTTAAAAAGCACTCGAGTTTATCGACTAATGCCTTATGGTAATCACCAGTTGTTGTTTTCCTACAGGTACAAGTTACAGAACTCTGTAACTGTGCAAGAAACTAATCTTTCTCTTGAGAGAAAATGTGCGTAGTGCCATAGTTGAGGAAAAAACAATGGGAAAAGAATCCTCTTTAATGTTTAAGAACATGATTTTTAGACCAAGCTCATGACCTTGGGATCGTGATGACTTAGTGCCTGGTGCTGGCAATACTAGCAGAGGCAATATGCTGTGTTGCAGATTTCAGTATTAGAGACTTCCATATGTAACATTTGTAGTTGGGTCAAATTAGGGAATACCAGAGGCTACTGACGTGTTACCTGCATTTGGAGCAGTTGTCTGCTTGCCCAGGCGGCTGCTCAATACCCACAAGCTCTTGTAGAAGGGACAATGAGCAGCTGTGTGCACAGGCAATGGGCTGACCCAGGCTCTGGGCCTGTTGCTCAGAGCCACCCGATGCTGAGGGCAGGGAAAAGGTGTCAGAGGAGCACGGTGCAGACTGGACTGCAGCGGGTGCTGTGGCCAGGTGTCTCGCCTGCTGGCTGCTCTGGACAGCTGTTGAAAGCTATTTCAGTAGACTTCTGTTGCTATAGCTATGTTGCAAGTTCTAAAAATAGCTCTCTACCTCCCAAAATTCAGTTTAACTGTGTTTTCCTGTGTATGTTTTGTTTTACCTGGGACATACCAGGAAGCAAAAGCAGTATCTGCTTGAAACTAGCTCCTTGTTTCAGGACACTTTTGTCATTCCACCGGCAGTGGTCTTGTCATGTAGCAGTGCTAGAGTTATCCCCAGCTGTCCAAGCCAGCCAGGAACATCTTCCATATTCTTAATAAGCAGAAGTCTGTCTAGCCCTTTTCCTCCGTCTTTTTATTTCAATCTTTAGGCACAGCTTTGTGACACGGGCTGGCTACGGCCTTCCAGAAGTGTGAAAGGTGCCTATTTTCACCAGCAGGTAAAAATAATTTTGGATTAACTAAATCACTGCATGGACAACATCAACCAGACAAGTCTTCCTGTTCTTTCTTTTCCTTCTCCATTACACAGGGAGGATAGGGAATAGCTGACAGCTCACAGCAGCTTCTGCTGGCAACTAGTTCAGAGTTTTATTTAGGCCTACTATATTACTGCAAAGGGAAACAAACGGGAAACGAGCCTATTCCCACTCCTCCAGATGCTAATCCCCTGGGACTGGTCTCCCCTGCCTCCTCCAAAGCCTTAACTGCCTTTACATCTTCCTTTTTTACTAAGAAAATTTAATCAGTGTCCTCTATATCCAGGACGGACAAACAACCCTCCGAAGCCATCCTTAACTCCACAGCAGGACAAGGAAGAGAGGAAGTGAAACCACTCCAGGACTCTAAACCAAAGCCCAGGAACAGCATCCGGACAGCGTGGCTTCCTCCCCGTTAGAAGGTAAAAATGCTCTGATAGTCCCATCAGGTGCAAGCCCAGGAACGTGGCTCTGTCTCGCAGGAAGCTCTCACTCCCCTTTCCAGAGCTGCGTGACCGGGAAGCGGGCGCTCAGATGTGAGCGGGGATGGAGCGGGGAGAGCAGGGCGCTGGACAAGCCGCGGCGCACGGGGTTCGGCCGCGCCGGGGAGACCCGTGTGCGAGAGGCAGGGCCCGCTCTGTGCCGCCTGGCCACGGTACGCCTTCCCTGCCAGCATGAGGAGGCTGTAAAACCCGTCTAACATCCCCCCCCGGGGAATCCCTCTGATGCAAGGGGAGTCCCGGCAGCTGTGGGCCGGGGTAGCTGAGCTGGCTCCTTGCCATCCCCCGCCGAGCCGGGCTGGGAAGTGCGGGGAGAGGGAGGTGTGGCTGCCGGGGCCCCTCAGCCATTGCCGGCTACCGGGAATGCCTCTCCGCGGCTGCTAGCAGCCGGGCTCCGGCGGGCAGCGGCCGGGGCTCCCCGGGAGCAGCGCGGGGCCGGGGCACGGCAG
>VZTT01068677.1:0-18714 GCA_013400855.1 Buphagus erythrorhynchus
CATTTCTTTCCGTTTATTTTCACACTTTTTTGGTGTCCTTTTCCTGACTCCAAGAAACAAATGCAATCCTACCCAGCAAAGAATATAATACATCTAGTTACTTACAACAGCTTTAATGACCACGGAAATGAAAAATATGCTGAAGATTTCTGCTTTTGTCATTCAAAAACAAGCTAGGAGATGTAAGAATATAATATAGTTCTCCTAATACTGAAAACTATATTTACAGAAGCTCTGAAATACAGCATAGGTATCTTACTTTGCTTTAATTTTTCTTCTTATTTTTACTTACATATTGATATTAGTAAAGTTTTTGTAAGGAGGAACTTACTTCATTTCCCTCACTAGACAAAACATATACTTTAATTTGCTAAACTGTATGGACTTTTTTCATTAAATGGTTTCTAACCCTTTTATATCTACAGCAGAGATACTGAATATTATCACTAACAATTCTTTCAAAATTACATTTCAAATCTTAAAACTGCTTAAGAGACAGGCTTGTCTAAAAGTATATTATCTTTTGTTCACCAAACTTATATATTGTGGTAGGGAAAAAAAGACAGAGTTGTGTGTTCTTCAAAGCATTCTGGGTACCTTTCAGGTCTGTATTTTATTATTTTATGGACTTGTATTAGTAGTGTACTGACACAATCTGTAAAAGCAGTGAAAATATTTTCTAACATGAAAATCAGTCATTAAGAGCAACTGATATTTTGAGAAAAGTATTTTGTCTTTGCTTCATCACAGTACCTCCTGTTTGTACTCTAATGAAACAAGATGTTTTAGTTTTTAACTTCCTCACCACCCCCTTTCCAGACCAGAACATAAGAACCAAAGTGAGTAAAGAACAGCTACTTAAGAAAAAGCCACTTCTCCATTCAGGGTTATTTTTTTACACTGGGAGTAAACTGAGGACTGTGAAGGCATTGCCCACATGATGAGGGTTACAGTTCTCTTATGAATATATGGCAAACTCTATAAATATATCAATGGTATCTTCCTTTCAACTTTTGCATGCTTTGTGAGGTGCTCTAGGGAGAGAGGTACCTGTAGTGGCTGGGTAGTGATACTGAAATCTAAATGGGATTTTAGATTTTCTTTAATAGTCATGATTTTCAAAACCATCAAAGAAAGGCAAATCCACTTAGCAGAGGAAGTAGATTATTTGCATCTACATTGATTGCCTCATCTACCCAGCCCAGCATCACATCCTCCAGCTCAGACTGGGGACAAACAGCCCTCAGGTCCCTGGGGACAGCTGGGGTGGCAGCAGGTGCCTCTCTGCTTGGCTGTCCTGGCCCTCATGGTCCTTTGATCCCCCACCTGCCAACTCTCTTAAGCACAGTTGCACACCCAAACTGAGGAGGAGGAGGAGAGGCAGGAAGGATGAATCAACATCCACATACCTCCATCTGATGCTCTCTGCTGCAGTCTGGGCTCATATGCAGCAGCATACAAGCTCTAGGATGTGCAGCAAGCAAGGCTCTGCCTCCTGTTCCTCTGGAGTTCAGGAGCTTTCCTAGCCTCTGGCCCCAAGCACAGGAACAGCTGTGCCTGAGAGTGCTAGAGCCAAGCAAAGACTGGGATTCCTCTAGCACATGCAGGGCAGGAATTTTTGCTGCCCTCATTAACAGGCAGGTATTAGTCTTGCTTGTGCCACAAACCAGGCACAAACCAGCTTCTAAGATTTAGCTGCCTCTGGTGAAAGAAACAAGACTTAGCTTAATGAACTGTCAGCAAACAGGCTTCTCCCACCTAAAATTTTGTGGGTTTGCCTATTTGAGTGACCTTGAATAGGGTAATTCAGGAGTTTCTGTTGACTGAGGAATAACCTCTCTTGGCCATGGTGCTAAAGAAAAGCAACTAGCTGCCTCCAGCTTTCTTTTCTTTCTTCGTCTGGCATGAGCAATATACAAACAGCCCAGACTTACTCTCTCCTAACAGGGAAGGAGTAGGAGGAAGGCCCTATGTGAGGGGAGTGGGACCATGAAGCTAGAGGTGGCATTACCCTTGGGTTAATGAACTGGAACAGTCTCTCCACTGGCCTGGGATCTGCAGGCATGTGAGGTTATAGAGCAACCATATCAAAATGCTGCTAAAGCACAAGGCACAGCCACTGTGGAGTGTATGCAAGATGGGAACCCACCCTGACAGACCCCTGCCCTGTATGATATATGTATGTATTAGTAATTTATCAGAGTTTTATTTTAATTTATTGCTGTCACAGCAACAGCAGCATTCTCAAGCAGGCATTTCCTGTTTTTCTTACTCATTTAGAGAAGCAGATGTTTTCTGAGCCATAAAAACCAGAGTCAATCGCTGTTCATAATGACACTGATTACAACATTCAGCCCCCTAACCTAAACCCAGGGCTTCTCTAGCAAACCACAAGTTACAGACTTCAGCAATGACACTACATGCAACAAAAGCATGAAATTTTCAAAGATGATCTTTCAGTATAGTTCAATGGGAACAAATTCTACAGAGAAAAACAATTGGAGCTCATTTTGTAAACAAAACTGAAATACCGTAAGTGAGTCCTTGCAGATCGTGGTAGCTCCTTAAACTCATTGAACAAATGTTTTGGGACAAAGGTAGAGACAAATAGCATTGCTATTCTTTCTGTAAGTGGTTGCTTGGAGAGTTTTTGACTCTTGCTTGTTGTATTTGACAAGAACCTACTATAATTGTAACATATTTTGATTGAAGCATATTAAGGGCAGTTTCATTTGTGTCATAGCCACTACAGCTTGCTATCACAGCCCTGGTTTTATAACCGACTTTCAGCATATAGTACATTTACTGCTTATTCTAAAATCCTATTGAGTATTGCAAGCAGTTCACTGTGATGATGAAGAAGGACAATCAGATCTTCACATGTGTCCTTCCCCACCATGCCACTTTCTCTCTAGTGGTCAATGTGGTTTGTCTTAAGATAAAAATGCCAGGCAGGTATTGCAGAACGAACTGTCTGGATGATCACATAATTAATGTATTCCAGAGATGGGGGAGTTTGAGATGTTTTCTATTGACTTTGATTGACATCAACCTGCATAAGGGTAGAGCATTGATGGAGGCAATGTCAACTGGGCAAACTTGTCTCCTGATGTTGCAGGCAGCTTCAGGGTGGACCCCTTCCTGGTAGGGATGCCTGCAAGGAGTACTCACTTTTGGAGGGTGAGTAAAAAGCACTACCATACAGACATAAAATCCCAAAGTAGCAACATAGGTGCTTCATTGCTTTGTAATTGTGACTTCTGCAAAGCCAAAGATTCTAAACCTATACATTTCTAGCCAAACCTGCTTATATTAAAGCACTTTAGAGATCAACTGTTGACCAGTCTTAGACTAGGTCAACCTAGCTAGACTTCCCTGAGAAATTTAGGAAGTAAGGGGGTCTCACCGAAGCTTGTGACTCAACAGGAGGATGCCTTGTTGTGTATTCAAATGTACCCAGTTCTACCTCCCTGGTGTGGTTATTTAATTATACTTCCCTGGCAATATTATTTTATCAATCTAATATCAGTTTTATTAATCTAATCATAATCATCCACCCAGTTGCTGTGCTCTCCTTCTCATACATAGCTGAGAGCTTTCTCTCAACAACTCTTTCATAGGCACAAATTATGCAGTTGGGTGTTTATTGTAGCAGTTCTGTTCATTGCACTAAAAATGTTAATTGCACAAATAAGGTAGACATTAGATAGAGAGTAGCAGGGCTCTCTCTTTCTCTGCTAATAGCTCCTTTGATGCATAGGCAGAGTTCTATCCAGAAAAGTTTCTTAGGCTTTGTTGCTGCAGTTCGTGCTGCAGTCACTGCCAACATATTTTGCATGTGTCTTGTTTTGGTATCATGGGCTTGTGTGTAGGGTGTAGCAGCTGGTTCTATCAAGTATAACTGTTTCTTTAATTAAAGGCAAGTTAATACACTGTGCGATTTCAGTGAGATTCAGCACAATGAATTGCCAAAACTGAGAGCAACACTCACTCCATAATAACTACTGTAAAATTCAGTGCCAGGTAGGAAGCACAACTTCATAACCATCCAAACACTAAGCCATTTGGCAGATTTCTTCCTTCCAGATGTTATTCTTGCTGTGCATTTTGTCACTGTGTTATGACTCCATAAATAAGCAGGGCTGGAGAAAGTTTGCAGTATAGAAACATCCTCTATGAGTTCATTAAAAAAATTATCTTTTGATCTAAATTGAGGATATGGCAATCATCAATAACCATGAGATTTTCACCCTTTCATTAGCTTTCGCTATGCGTTCAAGGGATTTTCTGTTCTTTTCCCCTTCTTTTCAGGCTAGGGCAGGACTGAAGAGCCTTTTACCTACTGAAGGTCTGCTTTTAACCATATGTGAAAGTGTAGCTTTTTCAGGTCACTCAATTAGCACCACTGACAAACTCTCCTCCTATTTAAGTGCACAGATCTTACACTGCCTCTCCCCAGGTCAGAGTTCAGCTTAGTATATCAAACATGCATGATGGAAATTATCCATTATCATCTACTGGAACCTTACAATCATTTGGACAAAAACAGTGAAATAATAAACCATTCTGAAAAGGAACACTAATTACAAATTATTCTTCTTTTAAATCAGAGAATTTACAAATAGAAATAAAAGGAACTGCCTATCACAGAATCTTAAGTGAGAAATGACCCTTAAGATGATTGTGTCCAACAGTTAACCATGGAGGCCAGTGGGCCTACAGAACAAGGGCCCACTGTGGTCCCTTGGAGGGATAGACCCTATGTCAAGAAAATCTCATGGTCAGGGCGACTGAACAGAGCCTCTCCCAAGATGCCTTGTTGTGTATTCAAATGTACCCAGTTCTACCTCCCTGGTTGGCCCATTGGCCTCTCCACCCCTTTTTCCCCTAATAGGTAGGTTCCCAAGAATGTTCTCCCTTCCCTGCCTACCCATGGGCCCCAGTGTCCTGCCCCCTTTACTCTATTGGTTGCCACCCTTTGCCCTGCCTTTTTACCACCCCCAAGCCCTCAGCCCATTGGCCCCGATGCTTTGCTCCACCCCCCTGTTCCCCATATTTAAACTTGGACCCTCCATTGTGTCTTTGTCCCTGGACCCCTTTGTGTGTGGTTGGGAAAAACCTCCTCAGAATTCCATACAAAGACACTTCCCACTTCTCTGTCACCAGCGACTTCACAGGAGCTATCTGCAGTGGGTGCTTGAGTGATTGGGAGTGTGTGTGCCTGTGCCACTGAGCAGCTTCTTCACTGGGGGCGCTTCCAGAAGTCCACAGCACTGCTGGCTCTCACTCCACCACTGACCAGCTAGAGGTCTGCAACATCAGCAGCCCATCTTTCAGCTATATGATGTTGTATTTTACCGGTGAAAATCATCAGAGGATGCAGATAGTCTCCTTGGGCACAGGCTCACTAGGTGAACTGAGACATCAAGTCCTTTCTTTTGTCCAGTGGGGAAGGGATCCTGTATCCTGTGGAAGGGCAGATATGGCATTGCATTATCTGACTCATTTTACTGTACCACTTATACATGGGCAGGGAACAGAAAACACAAAAAAGAAAGGCATAGGCAGCGACGTATATCCATGTTGTCTTCCATGCACAGTGAACTCCTGTGCCTACACCTCAGTGTTGACATCAACACTCACTGGCATCACTCCAGGCTACCTGCTAATTTCATCACTTCAGGATGGGTTTTTCCTTAAAAGTGAGTTGAATGTATATTTTGATAGCACTTAGAAAAAACAAGTGGCAACAGTGCTCCTACTGAGTAAGCCACTATGCAATCCTTGCCCTGAAGAGCTAATTATCATCCAAGAGGTTTTATTATGATGATGATAATTACTGTATTTTCTTAAAGTTTTAATGCTGAACTTAGTTACAGTGAGAATCCAGCTTTTGTGTAAATTAAAAAAAGTCCTGACTTTCCCTGAAGAAGTAAACATCCTTTGAAAATGCAACTTGCATATATTCTAATGGTTTAAAGTACAGACAATAAATGAAAAAATATGCATTATATGCAAAATAGTGTCAATCTATGTGGTGACTGTCAACAGCTTCTTTTTAACTCAACTACAAACATGCTGTTACCACTGTCTATTTTTCAACAGATCTGTGGGGTCTTCTTCCAGTTGCCTGGAAAGTAGTAGTGTTTTGGGAACTAAAGAGAGAGGCCTAAAAAAGAGAAAATATATACTAGTAAAAATGAATGGCACGCATTATTTTACAGCTCCATGAACAAGCACTCTAGAAAAGCATTGTCTGGGGATGTCATGTTTGCCATTATGTTACAAAGTCAGTAAAAAAATAGGGGAATTCACTGCTGTCAGGGATGAACCTGATAATATTGTAAAGTTTTGTTGCATGTTTAAATTGTTTACTTCATTGCTGTAGATACTGAGAATGTGGAAAACAATGTAGGGAATGACCCTTCATATTTTTATTTCACATTTTTGAAGATTTTGTGGTGTTAGGTCACATCCTGCCAGGTCACTCTTAATAAATAGAATGCAAAATGTCCAAACATTACAGTACTTTTTAACTTGGTGATAGGAGCGCTTCTTAGGATGAAGAGATACCTGAGCTGAAATCCCCTTTACACATCTCACTCCTCAAGGTAATGGGTAAAAAATGGCAGTGTTCCTCTTCCTTCTACTTCTCTGTAAATTTTCTGTTGGGAAGAAGAAGGTTGAGAGCAAGGAAGAACTTTTTTTTTTTTGCCACATCCAATAGTAAAGCAGAATCAGGATGTTCTGGATTAGAGACCTGATGTCTCTTAGGCATGGAGCAGGCTGCACCCTTAATTTCAGCAGCTTCTCCCTAAGGCCTTAGGCATGGAGGGCCTTAACTCAGTGCCTGCAGTAAGGACACTCCAAAGCATACTGCTGTTTTGGGGTGGTTTTCTGTCTTTGCAGGTTGCCTTAGTGTCAGGCTTTTACAGAGCAGAAACAGCCAGACATGTTCTCCCCCAACTCCACTCACACAAATCTTCCACAAGAGGGTATCTGTAACTCCCATTAAGGCCAAAGGAAACTAGTTTGTTCCAGCAAGGACAGCCTTGCCTGCAGTTCATCCAGAGGTCCAAGCTCGCTAGGGCAGTCTCCTGCTGCCCTGCCCAGCATGGGAGGCTGGCAGGAACAAGACTACTTTCTTTGCAGGGAGCTGGAAGCCAAATACCAAGAGTTTTATCTCTTTGGAACAGGTTTTTTACCTGAACCACCTAAATACTTTTCATAAATCCTTCAGGTCTTCATACAATACTTCACTGTATTCTCCTATGACTAGTACTGAATATTTAATTGCATATTAATTATATACCTTAATGTAATTTTTCTATATAAGTAGAGGTAAGTTAATCATATTTAAATTCTTTTCAAGTGTACACCACAATATGTGTGCATAAAAAAACCCTATCTTTCATGAGGTCAGGAAAGGTAATACAGTTATGACTCCATCCTAGAAAAACCAGATCAACCAGCTTTTCTGTTAAAGTCTAAACAAGCCTAAGCACACTGGGCAGAATAAAATTCAACATTTTCTTTATTTCTAATTCCTGGAACCACAGATTGGTAGGTAGGTAGAAAAGCCTTTGGCTTCATTTTGCAGAAAATGCACAGCAATAAGGCTAGTGTTGAAGCTGCCAGCATCAAATGATATGTTGCATTAAATACTCAGAATTAACTTTTGCAGCCCTAGAATATGCCTTTTACTGAGCAAACATTTGTGAAACATTTCTTAATTCCCAGACCCATACTCCTAGTTAATTTGCCATCAAACCCCATGATGATAGCTGAGTAGCTGTAACAACCATGAAGAACTTGTAGGGAGCTTAAATCCAAGTACTGCCACTCCTACACTTTAGTCTTTTATACTGTTTTGCAAAAAGATATTTCTTGACTGTTAAAAGACAATACAGAGGTAAGATCATATTATTTCAATGTTTCAATGTTCAAAAATTATTAAACATAGTGTAAATAGGTTTACTTGGATTTAGCAAAGGAAGCTGGTGGGTGTGAGTTCATCAGGGACCTTCCCCCAGCAGTGAGGGAAACTGGCAGGACATCTCTGACCTCCCCCTGCTGCAGCAATACTTGGTTGGGAGAGAGGAAGAAAAAGGGGGAAACAGCTCCTCACTCATCAAGAGCCAGAATTTTAAGTGTAGTTGCCTTAAGCATAGCAGAAATAGTGCCAGGCAATAGGACACGAAGAAATGGGCAGACCCTGATTCACAGGAAGTTCCACCTGAACACGAAGAAGAACTTCTTTACTATGCAAGTGACTAGGCACTGGAACAGATTGACCAGAGAGAGTGTGGAGAATTTCACTGGAAATATTCAAGAACCATCTGGACACAATACCGTGCCATGTGCTCTGGGCTGAGGCACTGGAGTCCCTTCCAACCTGACCCATCCTGTGATTCTGTGAGAAAGAGCATCTGAGAAGCAACTGTGCCTGCAAAGCCAAGCCCAGACTTGCAGTCAATACTAAACTAGAACCTTGGCAGAAGCAGAGATGTGAAGCCTCTGTAACAGACCTTGGCTTATGCCAAATACACCACTACCTGAGAACCGGAAACAACAGGCCATCAAAAAACCAAGACTTATCCCTCACAAGCAGCTGGGGAAGACAGGCTCTCACTGAATGCTCTTATGCCTGCATCTTGGGGTGAAGCATCTCACTTTACACAGTCACTTAGCAACCAAAGCAGTGAAAATTGCCTGGGACTGGTACAATCCAGTGCAACCAGAATAAATACAACTGTCAGAAGAAACTATTTTACCCCTCCTGAAGGAATTAACTGCTTGCTCCTTGCACTGGGGACTGATTAGCAATCCAGTTCCTGCTTCCTCCTTGTGCATCCCCCAAAGACATTTAACAGTTTTAGGCAGAAAGAGTAGAAAAGGAAAATGTTTCCTGATTCTGTGCCTTGCAGCAATAACCCCACATTTGTGGTAGGCTCCAGTACTGCTGTGCTGTGCTCTGGTGATCAGAGTAGGGTTGTTGGTGTACAGCATTGCATGGGTTCACTTCTCCCTGCCACCCCGAAGGAAGTTAGGGCACAACAAGGGACAATCTGGAGGTATGACATTCCTACCGGGTCCTCCTGCAGCAAGGCAGATGGAAGTTTTCTGTCCTTCCCAACCTCTAACAGTCTTTCATTTTCACCTCTTCAGTGGTGAAAGTGACTGGTCTGCACATGCAGCAAATAATGTGCAAATCCTAACAGCTCTTTGCTTCTTTGAAAACACTTTGCCTCTAAATATGCATTGACTAAGCATTTTATCATCAGCATGTACAACATATTACATCTAAGACATACACACATTATGTATTTGCAGTTTAAAAGTTAGAAAAATTTCAGCTGAGTAGTAGAAAAAATATTATTCTAAATATGAATGATAATGATTACTATGTTGTTCATTAAACTTAAGAAGAAGTTACACCATTCATAATAAAATTATTTTTGGTCATAACACTAGCTTTTTTTAATACAGTGGCAGGATTCAATTTTGGGCCAGTCAACAGTATGGAATATGATAAAATGTTTGTGGTTTTTTCTTGATTGTGCAGAGAGTGGGAGGTGGGTTGAGACACTGGGAGGGGACAAGGGTGTATCCTGCCACACTGAATAAACACTGTGAGAACAGACAAGATGCCTGTGTGGAAAGCCTGTGACTCAGCACAGCTGCATGGATCTCCTCCTCACATCCTTCTTAGTACTGGGAGTTTCCAAATAATTTTCAGGCGTCCTGGTCAACTGACACAGTTTTTTCCATTAAACTAATTTCTTTGTGGACATTGGGCTCTGCTTCTAGATAGACCACAATCCCACTGATAAAATAATTACAGATACACTTCCAATCTCTGCATTTTTAAATAAATGATCCTAAGTAGGACAAAAGCAGGCCCCTTTCACCTTAATGACAATGATGGCAAGAATTCCCAAAAAAGTTATCTGCAAACCACTTGAATTATGGTGAAACAGCATTTACTGGAGTTAGAGAGCAGGATGACACCAAAACTGTGAAAAGACCATACACGCTCAAACCAAATGGCATACCTCTTCCATGTTAGAGAACTGGGAGATACATGAGTTCACACAGATTTCTTTTCTCCTTCAGCCTTTCTAATTTGCCCATCCTGAAGCCACAACTAACAGTATCTGTTTGCAAAGAAGGACTATCACAAGGCAGCATGTACACAGACCTGCCCTATCCTTCCACAGGTCACTTTTGAGGCAGGGAATTCCGCAAAGTGATAAAGTGCCAGCGTCTCTCTCAAATGGTGATCTTTATTGCAGTCCACTGTTGTGGGTGCTTACCCAGCCAAGCCTGCAGATCCTGTCAATGCATGACACAGTTGGTCTCCCTGGAGAGCACAGAATGGATCCAGGAGTCCTCTCCATCAGCAAATTGTGGCTTTGCTGGCATGCAGAAGGAAACATAGAGAAGCAACGGAGGGCATCAGAGTGTAACCTGAATGACAGCCATAATGACACGTATTTAAGTTCAACCTATACCTCAGAAGAGCCTGAGAACTATGGCAAATGACCACTCTATTCAAAGGAAGACCCACTGCAGCCACAACAGTCACCATAAGCATATGCACAGAAAAGAACAAGGGGGCAAACACAAACGGTATTTCCCCAATTACTCTCTCAAATACTATATTCTGCTCAGGGAAATTCACAAGTTAGTTATGGTTTGTCTCTTTAGTAATCCACAAGAGTTGCACCATCTTCCTGGGAATTTATGGAAACCTCCTGTATGCCCAGTCATCACTTGTCAAGAAATTTCACAAGTTTCCCACCTGCTGGATGTCCTTTGTGCCATGATTTTTATATGTGACCCTGGTCCAGAGTGTTTAAGTGGTTGACTCCAGCCCCTAGTTATGAACCGGTTGTGAATAGACTGAAGTGTTCCCAGGTGCCTAGTCAGGTCTTACACAAATGTGATTCAGTATTTTCTATCCCATGCCATAAATAATGTTGGACTCTTGTCAAAGCCTAAATTGTAAATGTGACCATTTTGTATGTTATGTCCAGCTGTAGAAGTTAACTTTAATCCGGTTCAATGTAGCTTGCAAGAGTCATTGGTATGTCTATTGCTTAACTTCCTTGATCTTAATCTATTGGCATAAAACTACAATAATCAAGATATTAGTCCCTGCCAAAATGGACAATGCCAAAGCAATAATTTCTTCTACTTGCCTTTTGAACTCTAACATCATGCATCCTTTAAATATCATAAACCAGGACTGTTGCCACGTTAACTGCCTGACTCACTCATTGCCCTTGGGCTTTTTAAGCATATATCTGAAACTCTATTTTACAGGCATGACATCAACTAGACTGGAGAACTGATGCTGTTAAAATTCTGCCTCTCTTTGGGTAAGTATGCCATGCTTCTTATGTAGTTGTCCCAGCCTATGGGCGAATCCACAGGGACGGTATGGGATAGTACAAGTCAATGCATATTGCGAAGAAAAAAAATGGCCTTTCAAGTATTATTCTCTTCCCCCATCCTTCAACAAGATGGCAGTTGCAATATTTCACTATCATGATAACTAGAAAAATTACCATTGTTCATATCTTATTTAGATGACTAAATTAAGAACATATGTATGTAACATGGATATGCTGCTAAATAGTCAGGTCAAATTCATTGTCAGAAGTTAATAAATGCATAATTCTGTTAAAATTTTCACAACTGGTTAGGAGATGTGGCCAAAATGTTGTATTTCATACCTGAAACTTACAGGGCAATTCAGACTAGCAGCTATCATAAACTTCCAAAGGCTGAAGAATAAAAATGGGGAGATAATCAGATACAGTACAAGTCTTAGACTCATTCCATTTTAGAAAATGATACTGTAATTCAATAAATCATATTTTCCTAGAAGTTATGACTTTTAATTATTTATTACAAGTATCAATTTTCAAGGATGAGTAACAGACGGGTCCTAAAAGCACAAAGTTGATGAAGCAACTACAAAGAGAAAAACTGTTTAGAGTAGAAGAGTTTTCAGACTTAGGAATTTTGTCCTTAAGCCCTCCTTTATTTTACAATGTTCATATTGTTCATATAATTTTATATAATCAGTCAGCCCTGTCATGAATGAATATCATGTATTTGTCTGTTCAACTGAACTAAAATCTTGGCAGAGAGATATTTCATGAAGCTCTCAGAATTAATTTCTATTTTGTTCTTTGCAAGTATCATTTGGAATCTAAAAAGATTCTCTGATTAGACAGATCCCAGCATTAGCAAGGGCTTAATTGGTGTGCACAGGATTTCATTGTTGCCATTAAATGGATGCTGACTCTTGGCATTCATTCACAACTGAAAATAGCATTACTGCTTGGGCAAACTCTAAGTTCAAGGAACCATCAACAATTCTCAGAGTTCATCAATCCCTACAGCTGTCTCATGACTTATCTACACTCTGATAATTACATAATGTCAACAACACTGAGGTAATCGAAACCAACACCATCTGAAACTGACACGTGCAGAATGCACTGGCCAAATCACAGCTCACATTGTATCAGCTGTTCACTTCAGCAGTAAAGCACCACCTGCCTTTTACTGACTATGGCTTAGGTTAAAGCGAGTTTACACTTTTAACTTGGTGTAGGTTTCATGAGACTCTTCTGAGGAAGACTGTTCTTCCTTTCACACAACTCCTCCTCAACCCATCCCTGCTTCTCCACATACACTTTTCTCCTCTGTGGATTTGCTGCGGATTTACTTAAATGATGCACAGTATGTTGTAGTTCTGGCAGGCAGATAAAGGGATCATGAGAGGGAAAGGAAAAAAGTATCACCAAGTCATCACTCATAAATCACTGCTTTTTCCCTTGATTTATGAATTCCTTTTCCATAGTCATCCCCTACAGATGAGATAGACGGAGTCAAAAATTCCAAGAACTGTGATGTGAGGATTAGTAACAGCGGGGTAGCAGAACAACACTCAAAAATATACTTCTAGTAAACTGAGGAACATGAAAAGGCTGGTGGAAGTAGATGCATGAGATACTGCTCTTTGAAAGTGACTATGTGTGTGGTTCAATGTGTTGCTCTTCGGCTCTTTATCTTAGACTCAAAAAGCAGTTATTCCCAGTGTTCAGCAAGCTTTGAGGTTTGCAATTGGCATTTTTCCACACCTGTGGTCTAGCTCTTCAAAATGGGTACAAATCCCATGGTGCTTCTCAGAGGTCTGCTGCTACTCTGAAACCTCGTGGGTGGAGGTCTTCCTCTGGTGCTTCTCCCTCTGGGCTCCTGATCTTTCATTTGATCAGGAAAACTGTCATTGTCTGCATGGTAGGGAAGCAAGAATGCAGGGGACTGAATTCCCTCCCAAAAGGTAAAAACAGGATGATCTCAACAAGACTCCTCCTTGTTGCCTGACTCACAATTGCTCAGTAATGTTAAGCATGACCCAAAGATCTGAAGTGTTCCTAGCCAGAATCAGATTAGACAGGGTCTAGAAAGCATTTCAATAGCTTTTTTTTTCTTTTTTGAACGGAGGTACACCTCTGTGAAACCACTGAGGGTGACTCACAAGGCAGAACACTATTATCAAATCTTACTGTATTCAGATTCTAAACAAAAGTAAGACCACTGAGGTCAGTGCAATAAAGTGCAAGGGATTTGATTTGGCTAGAAACACTGTTGTAGAGTCACTAATGGCTGTGCTGGAGGCATTACTTCTGTGCTCAAGGCATTACCTAATTCTCCTACCAGGATGAACTAGACATACCTACATGATTCCTGTTTGTCTAAACTTTAAAAGTGCCAGTGATGGATGTCCTACAGATGCTTTAGAAAATGAGTGCTTAGTAAAACTGGTGCTGATTGTGAAAACATTTTTTCCTAATATCCAGCTTTGCCAACACTTCAGCCTACTCAGTGAACATGGAAAATATGCCACAGCCCTACACATATCTTAGGTACATCATCAGGTCCCTCCACAATTTTCTTTAGACTAAACAAAGTCTTTAGAATACAAATATTCTTCAGGTTGTTCCAGTTGTTTACATCATCTCTGGACTTTGTCCGGTTTTCTTTAGGGAAAATTCGGATGGAGTAAAGAATAATAATAATTATAATAACAAATAATAATAATAATAACAAATAATGCACTGGTGTTCAATGAAGCAGCAAACAAACTACATAGAAGTATGTTACAGAAAACAACCTTCTTTGATGCAAGGCAACACTGTGGGCACATGGTATGTTTGTGATTCACTATGTAATGATTCAGATTACCTGAAAAGGAATTGTTATTTTATACGCTCCACCCTATATTCCTTCCAGCACAGAGATACAAACAAGACAAGAATTGTAATAAACCCATACTGAAAATAAATTTCAATTCTCTTCAAGACAAACTTTACAAACTCAGCCTAAACTAGTGGCTGTGTTGATGCTGATGAGTTGTGAGCAATCTGCGCATCCCTTTCTCTGCATTCTATCTATGCAGAGAGAGTTCATCCTCAGTTTTCAATAGCAGCAGGAAAGAAGTCAGTACTAGCTATAGTGGAATTTCAAGTGTTATCTATACATGTAAGCAGAGGTACAAGTACCAGATCATCTGTGTTTTCATGCGCATACTCTATAGAGTGCACAACAGAAAGACTGAATATGATGTCATAACAAAAACCCTTTCAAAATGCATATGCATAAGAATGCTGAAGTAAGATTGAACAAGAGCCCAAATTGGAGCATATCCTAACTTTCAATTGCTTGATTTTAAAACCTTAACATGCTTTTTTCATGTAGCTGCAGGGACATTTGAAGACATGTATCACAGGCTAACCAACCATCAACACAAGTACAGAAGCATTGCTTTACGTTCTGCTTAGACCAAACTGTTTTGTTAAATGCACAAGTCCTCTATCATTGCATGGTCATGGTGAACAGGAGTCCACTCTGTACTTCTATGTCAGCATGAAGCCTGGTTTGGGCCACCTATATTTCTACCCCTCAGACACTGAGAATATCTAACATTTTAATCTAGACCTTTAACCACATTTCTTTGTCATGTACCCAGCTCTATCCCTGGATCTTGCTTTTGAGAAAAGTGAAAATACACAGAGTTAAAAGCTAAACACAGAAACAAACAGGACACTGCTGGCAGAAGGGCAGAAAAATCGGGATGGTACCAGTAACCATTCAGAGATCACCTAAAAGAACCAATATAACATAGATGTTCTGCTAGCACAGTGAACCCCAAAATGCCATAAATTAATATGCCACCCATAGTGGCACTCCAAGCAGTAACAACATAATAACATATCAGCACAACAGGCTTATAAAGAACATTCTTCCATGGCCAGAATTTCAAAAATCGGCAATAATCTTGGGATAGATGGGGTGAGGGACACAATGGAACAGATTTCCTAAATACAGAATGAAATAAAATGGATCCTTGCCCATAGAGAAACAGAAAATATACAGTTGTTGTCCATAATCTCTCATTTCTTAGGCCACTTTACTGGACACACATAGAGCAAGGGCATTAGTGAAAACCCTTATGTAGTACCTAACAAGTCTGCCAGCAAGGCCAACCAACTGAGCAGGAAATAGAGACCTGTTCACAGACTCAGGAAAATAAGCAAGAGAGACCACTTAAGATGGCACAGAGGATTTTAAGAACAAGATACAGAAGGAGGAACTATAAAGAACTTAATCAGATTGAAATAAGTCATCAAAAATGCTTATTATATCCACAGTCCTGGTTTTGCACTACTAAAGCAGAACCTTGCTGTAACTTAGTACCAAGGTACTCCCCTAGTTTCCAAGAAGACAGGTGGTTAGCCTGAGGGCAGGCTAAAGCACTGAGCGATAATGCATCAGCTCTTCTGAATCAAGAATTAAATTAGTTTTTTAAATTAAATTCTTCACATTGTTTCATTTGACCCAAACTTCACCCTCCCTCCAAGAACACTTGCACTGGCCACATTCTTTGAAGGATATTTTAAGTGATGTGCCAGCCCTACAAGACATATTGATTTTTAAAGTTAAAGTATTTTTATTTCTTCTCCCTTGCAAAACCAAGTTCTTCTTGCTCCTTAAAAAAAAAAAAAAATCCATCTATTTGTGTCAGACATATGGCACAAACAACCATCCCTTACCTTCTCCCCCAACAGACATGCCATATAATTAAAATAAGCTGCACACTAAAAACATATTTGTCATCTGAATTTAGAAACTCCCATGGACCAAAAAAGTACATAAAACAAACTCTATATAATAAAAATGCTCCCACCCATTTACTCTAGCACAAACTGACAAGTGCCCTGCAATGAAACCACGTTCATTTCTCAATTAATAAAGGGGTAACAAGTATATTTGGCTGTAACACATCTTCATGATTACATGACGTTACCATGCTGTTAAAATGACTCAAGATCCACGGAGTACATCCCAGAAGGTCCCTTTGGAGCCCCTGTGATAAACCACACTCACCAGCTACTCAAAGTGCAAGGGAGGGCACATTTCCAGTAATGGCCTTTGTCCCAAGGTGCACGAGACTCTCATGACAACATGCTCCAAACAAACATTGACATAGCAGGGAATTACAAGCTGTTCACTTACCTTTTGTCAGCTTTGGGTATGCTTTGATAAGCAATGATGTGCAAGGTCAAAGCTCCCTTCAAGTCACTGTATTAAAGACAATTTTCTGCAACTCATTATAATATAACATAGGAGTATATATATATTTTTATATTTATATATATATATATATATGTATTATATATAGGTATGTACACAGACACACAGAGATATATCTAGATATAAGTATGTAACAGAAAAGAAATGTAGAAAACCCAAGAAACTACCAATTTATAACACAGAATTAAGGTTTCATAAGCCCCTACAATCACATACTTACTTTTCCTGTGGCAGCTGTATTTATCTCAATTATTATCCACTGACAAACAAGTGTTAAAAATTACACACTTGCTTTGTGTTTATTCGCAAATTGTTAATTTTCTTTCCAAACTGTTGGATAAATTACATATTAGGGGTGCAAATAGGTTTGACAAATCAGCTGTCTCCAATAAAGACATCTAAAATCAGCATTGTCATAAGTTTTGACATTGCTCTGTTGAGAAGTCCTAGTGATTTGAGCAGAGTTAAGACCATTCCTAGTTTCTATTAAATATTTTTTAGGTCATGAGGAAGAACTAATTTATAGACTACACATGAGGAATCTTCGTAACAAATATTATCCCTTCTGAAAGTGTAAACTAGGAACTCTAATTTCTCAATAAATTGAGCAGAACAAAATCAGAACAAACGCCTGGCTGGCACTGCATACACAAAGCACCAGGAACTGCTTACAAGTGCCAAAAACCATTAGTTTGCTATAGAATCATTGAGTAATTGATGTTGGAAGAGATCTTTAATGATCATCTACTACAATGCCATTCCACAGGCAGGGACACCTTTTATAAGACCAGGTTGCTCATAGCCTCATTCAACCTGGCCTTGAACTCTTCCAGAAATGCCCCATCCCCAACTGTCTCTTGGCAACCTATTCTGCTGTCCCACCATTCTCACAGAAAAGAATGTTTCCTTATCTCTTATCTAAATCTACCTTCTTTTTAGCTAAATATGTTAGCCCTTGTCCTATCACTACAGGTAAAATGTATCTCCCCACCCTTCTCAAAAGCCCCCTCCACATAAGGCAGGAATAAAGCCTCTTAATAAGACAGCTTGATAGAGTTCTCTGATACAGAAGTCACCTGACATCCCCTCTTATAAGCTCCATTTTTGTTTGGGAATCTAATAATTTTATATTAATATAAGATTTTGAAGGAAGAGTATCTTCACATCAATTACCTGTTTCTGACACCTCTATGAGAAACTAGACAAATTACAAACCTATGTTGTCATCATTTCCTTACACCCACCTGGAGCAAACCCCAGAGCTGCACTTGCAGTGACATCTGCTTCTACACAAAGCCACAAGGACTTCTCCAGTTGCAGCTCTGGTCTGTCATGGGACAGCCGGGACCAGATATTATGTAGCAACAGCAATGAATACTTTTCCCATGTGTGCTCAGTCCTTTCCACTGTTGCTGGGTGCAAGCAAAAGAGAGAAGGAGCTGTCTGCGTTGATGTAAAGGGGACAAAAAGACGGACTGGATGGAATAAATCAAGAGGGAACTAAGAATGAAAACTGTAAGTGGGCACTGGCAGGAGAGCACTGGCTATGGCAGAATTAGATGAGAGAAAGACTGATCACTCCTTAGTAATAGAGATCTGAGAGGAAGAACTCTGGAGACTAGTAAAGGGAGGCTAGATAAAAAGCCAAATGAGAAGACTACAGCTCACTGAGCAAGGTGATTTAAAGCAGGATGAAATGCCTATGAAGTGGTTTATAATGGTAAAGTAAATAAAACAGCACTGAAAGTGAAATAGTGAGACGGGGAAGGGGGCTGGAGGGATGGGCTATGAATTTCCCGGTGTTTAGCAAGAAGGCTGGGACGTAGATGAGAAATCCATAAACTGTGTGGATGACAAACAGGAACTGTGCTTTAAGTATGCAGTAACTTATAACAAAGACTCAGAAACAAGAGGCCCTTTAATGCCAACTCTGACACCCAAAACTTCCCAGTGCCATTTACCTTAATCTCTCTGTACTCGCATCTATTCTCAGCTGTTATTCCATGACTATCACAAAAAAAAAAAAAAAAAAAAAAAAAA
>VZTT01068677.1:19262-32294 GCA_013400855.1 Buphagus erythrorhynchus
GGCCCGGCCGCGCCCTCCGCCCCGCCCCGCTCAGGTATCAGGTGAAACTGGTGGGGACTGCGGGCGGAGTGGTGGCGGCCGGAGTGTGGTGCGGGGATGGCTGCGTGTCGTGAGCCGTGCCTGCTGCTGGTGCTGCTGTTCTGTGCGCTGGTGGGAGCTGCCGCCGCTGCTGAAGGTGAGCGGAGCGGCATGAGCTGCCAGCTTGGCTGGGATCGGCGGGGCGGCCAGCGCGGCACCCCGGCGGGCTCGGAGCCCCTCAGCCGCGGGCGGGGGCACGGCGGGGCAGCTGTCTGGCCTGGCTAGGGTTCGGGGAGCCGGGAGGGGACGGAGCGGGGTTCCGAGGAGTCGAGCGGGTCGGAAAACTCGTGCGGGTGGCATTGTGGCTGCCGGGACCCGCGGGGAGGGAAAGCGCTTGGCGGGCGAGCAGCCGGGCGCGGCGAGCAGCCCCCTCAGGGCTTGTGGAACGCGTGGGGCTTGGCTTCTCCCACCTTGCAGAGAGCCGTGGAATGGTCTGGCTTGGATGGGGCCATAAAGCTCCCATCTAGTTCCAAACCCCTCCCCCCCGCCACGGGCAGGCACACCTTGCCGTAGATCAGGTTGCTAAGAGTCCCGTCCAGGCTGGCTTTGAACATTGCCAGGGATGGGGCATCCACAACTTCTTTGGGCAGCCTGTTACAGCGCCCTCACGTAAAGAGTTTCTCCCTACGATCTAGTCTAAAACCATTCTGTATTGCCCTGTCACTTAGTGGCCTTGTAAAAAGCCCCTCTCCAACCTTCTTGTAGTCCCCTTCCCGCCCCTCCCCTTACGATAAACGTGACAAAACTTTAAAAACCATGTTCTTACTTTTTTTCCCCTGATATAAAAACCTAGGATTCTTTTTTAAATTTTTAGTCTGTGCTATTACTTGTTGAACATAAGTTCAGTTTGAGGAAAAAACCCTAAACAGTCCTTCATATTAATATTTCACTGCATGAAGTTAATTTTTCACCACCTTTTATAATAAACCCTATTGCCATGTTTGTGCATGCCTTTGCACTGTGTCCTTCTATATTTCATACAGGGCTTATTTACCTGATAAAATCATACGTGTAAAGACTGTGTAAATGTTGAAGCCAAGCATAGGGTATACGTCGTATACGTATTGAAGCCAAGCATACGTCATATTTTCTCAAGAGATAGATGCTAGGAAGCTGCAAGTTGTATTGTTCAGAGCGGAGTTCCTGAAATTGAACTGCCATTTAATAGCCTAATTTTCTGACCTGGACGGAATGAGGAATTTGGAATTCTCGGGAAAGAGGGAGAGAGGTTGCAGATCCAAAAACCAGGATAATCTTAAATTTAGTCTCCTGTTGGTAGGATTACTACCATGAGTAAACTAGTTAATTTTTCGGTACTTCTTGCTGCTGTCTCTTTTGTGTCTGCAGGGTAGGCATAATCCTGTGTTTGGTATATAGTGGGTTGTATCTTCGGGACAAATGGCTTAAGTGTTGAAACAGCCTTTTGTGGGAGGAGAGAGTACGATTTTCCCGTGGGCAGATTAGCAAGTCAACTGCATTCTCTCTATATGAGTCAAGCAGGGTGAAACTTGTCTTGGAAAAGAGCTCGATTGTTATGGAAAACGGCAAGTGGTGAAAGAGTAAGAAAAGGATGTAGAAATGCACATACCTAACAAAGGATTGGTTGCTCGGTGAGGGAGTGTTAACTGCAGGGAAACAGGACACTGTCTCCTTATATGTATAGGTTGCTAGTTGGACTGAAAAAAGCTGCCCAGTATATGTAATCAGAACTTTAGAGGCTCGAATTAAAGTCAGCATAAAAACAAGACTTGGTCTCTGAAATCACTATCTTACAAAGTACAATAAAACAAATCTTTGTCTCTGTTCTGACACTCTTGCAATACAAAGTCCTGTCTGTGGTTCAGGTACCTGTCCATCTACTTTAGTGTAGCTCTTACTGTAGTGCCTCACACTAACACTTTAGGACTTTTTGATGAGGCTTATATTTTTTCTACCTAACCTCTGAACTTTGATTGCAAACTATTGTTTTCTGTCTGACCACAAAACATTAATAAGAACAAAGTGGTAGTATTTACTCTTCTAGTTCTCTACAATAACTTAAGTCTTTGGAATGGAATAAAAATAGCATGACTGCAGTTTGATGGTATTGACCACTTTCTGAGGGACAGGTGCTTAACATAGCATTGTATGATGCATTTTATTACTGTATCCTAATCACTGCTATCAGCTTAGTATATAGGGTCTGCTTCCAAGCTTCTCCAGGATCTTTCTCAGCTAAATTATAAACCTAAGAAAAATCCACATTGCTTAGCTCATTATCACTTCAATATCTGCTGTCTGTAGGCTGTGTCCTTTAGGTTGGTTTTATGGGTTCTCCTATTCACAGCTCAGTTTAGGGAACTAGGATTGCTGCATTATAATTAAACTTTGCAGTCTTGACCAGTATTGCTTGAATGTCTGAACGGAGAGTTTTTATAATTCTGTTTTGTTGTAATTATGCCACATATAGGCCAAAATTACTATTTGGCATTTGAATTCTTTAGGATGGTAGTTTTATGCCTCTGTCTTCATGCAGAATTTACTTTAATTTAAGCCACTGTCTTCATGCACTCTACTGTAAAGATTTTTCCATGTAATTGTACAGACAAAAAGTTTTCTTGCATGTCAGTTTTCCAGTGAAGGCTGCCTGGGCCTGGAGATCTTTAAGTGCTCAGGTGGATCTAAGTTAACTTAATTGAAAACTCTTTAGAGTGTCAATATATGTGTATTTCTGTATACATTTTCAGAAGATTGCGGAGTCTAGACAAGAGTCTAATGCTGTACATCAGACTTTTGCAGTATATTGAAAGAAACAGCTGTAATTTGAAAGGAACAGCTATCTAAAGTGAGCTACTTCGGGGAACCTGTACTGGGAAACACACACTTATGTATTTACATATTTCTTGTGTAAGAATTCTTTAAAATGTAAGGTGGAAGCATTTTTTCATTTGGAACTGTATCATTTATTAACAAAGAGGCCACGCTTCAACATTGTTCAAGGCTATTCGCTGTTCAGGTACTCAAAAAGACCCTTTTTATATTCCAGTTGGGGGGCTTTGGCTAAATAAATCCACAAATATTGATTGAAACTGAGTTTAGGAATAATCCTCCCTACACCAGTTAGCTTCCATGTCCATACGGCTTAGCTGTATGGACATGGATGTCTGTAGGTGAATGTTTGACTTTTTGGAATGATGTGCATTCTGGGACATTTCTTGTGCAGTTTAGCCTGTTAGCAGATGAGGACTGGTGCTGTATGTGCAGGGGGTCCAAACTAGGCTGTCCAAAGTCTGTCTTACAGGACTCAGCAGTCAGGAGAACCTGCCTCACCCCTATGGTTTGTAAGCTGCCACAGCATTCCAAGAGGCAGAGCAATGCTTGTAGTGACAGCAGTTTGTGTATGAAGCAGCCTTAGCTGTCAGCTCTACCACCTGATACTTGGAGTAGAAACCACAGAGAGCATCTTCCCTGAAGGAGATCCCAGATGAGGACCGTATTGCAACTTCATGCACAGAGTTAGTGTGTGCAAGTTTCTGTTCAGATGCAGTGTAATGTGTGGCCTAGAGATCATTTGTGCAGGGCTTTGGATATGGTGCTCTGACTTTCAGTTTTAGCTTTTCTGAAGGTAGTATGTTCTCCTTTCTCCGCTGCATACATGATTTTTGGGGCATCTAAACTGATAAAGCTTCTACTGCAATTAAATTAGCCTTCTGTGAAGTTCTCTAAGTCCCAGCACTCAGGTGATCTGGCACTGCTGTGTGAAAAGCTAAAGGTGCCCTGGGGTAGTTAAAGCAGTTTCTACTGTAATTGTTCAGGCGGTAGGAGCACCTGACAGCCCATTTCAACAAGGCACTTTTAACAAGGCATTTTTAATATTACTGGTGACATGGAAAAGTGTTTTGGTTTCTGGTAGAATCCTTGAATTCTCAAAGGGGTAAAGGTTGTCTTTTGGAAAATAAATTTAAAAGAAAGGGAAGATAAATCGTCAAGTGTTTGAACATCAGTCTTAATTTTTCTGTTGATAAGGCTGTCTGTAAATGTTCAGAGTAAATCACTGTATCTAGTTAATTTTTTAAAAGGGCAAAAACTCTATACTTCAACAACTTTTTTTTTTTTTTTTAATTGTAGAGAATGATGGATCCAGCAAACCAAAAGGAAGAAGTTTCATTGGCCAGAAGGTTCTAAAAGTAAATAATTCTGAGGAGGTGGATGAATACAACGTGGATGAATTTGTAGCAGAAGTCCTCACAGGAAAGCTGACTACAGTTTTTCTTCCCATTGTTTATATCTTTGTCTTTATAATTGGTTTGCCAAGCAATGCCATGGCTCTCTGGGTCTTTTTTTTCCGAACAAAGAAGAAACATCCAGCTGTGATTTATATGGTTAACTTGGCATTGGCAGACCTCCTTTTTATTGTCTGGTTCCCACTGAAGATTTCATACCATCTAAATGGCAATAACTGGCTATTTGGTGAAGGTCTCTGCAAAGTATTTGTTGGGTTTTTCTATGGAAATATGTACTGTTCCATCCTCTTTATGACATGTCTCAGTGTACAACGGTATTGGGTTGTAGTGAACCCCATAGTGAATTCAAAAAAGAAATCAGAAATTGCTCTGGGCATCTCCATTGGTATCTGGATACTGATTTTGTTGGGCACCATTCCATTGTATCTTGTTAATCAAACGGCATATATTTCAAATCTTAACATCACAACCTGCCATGATGTATTGCCTGAAAATGTTTTGGCTCATGATATGTTCAGTTATTTCCTCTCACTTGCAACTGGACTCTTCTTAATCCCAGCTATCATCACTGCTGTTGCATACGTTCTAATGATTAAGACCCTGAGTGCTTCCATCATAGATGTAAGCACTGGAAAGAAACGAAAAAGAGCAATCAGACTCATTATTGTTGTCCTGTCCATGTATCTCATCTGTTTTACACCTAGCAATGTGCTGATTATTGTGCACTATTCGCTCCTCAAAGCCTACAGCCAGAGCCATCTGTATGCGTGGTACATAACTGTGCTGTGTCTTTCCACTTTAAATAGTTGTATTGATCCATTCATCTATTATTATATTTCAAAAGACTTTAGAGACAACCTTAAATATGCTCTTCTTTGCCGAAGTGTGCGAACTACACAGAGGATGCAAGTGTCTCTCTCATCAAGCAGGTACTCCAAGAAATCAAATTCTTATTCTTCAGACTCAAGTAGGACCAATAAATCAACCTACTGAGTTTAATCTTAGAAAAGTGAACTTTTGTTATTACTGATGAAAGGATGTGAGTGAGAATAGACTTACTTTGTACAAGAGAGTCTGAAGAAACACCTCTGCATTTTAATTACATTGAAGCCTGGAATTTGGAACTGACAGTTGCTTATTCTGTGTAGAAATCATAAGCAGATAAATCTTCTTGAGAAACTAAGGGGAAAAAAAAAGACATTTCAGATGCTATGCAAAAATGCTGCTGACCTAGAAGTGAGTTGAGGCTGAAGACATGCTTGTTGAATATAAAAGTTGCTAAAAAGCAAAGTGTCTCTGGAATATTATGCAGTATTGTTAGTATTTTTAATTACCAGAAAAATCTGTTTTGTTTAGCTGTAACTGTAAGGTATTAGGCATCTGAACAGACTGTGTGTTGCTCTGTGTACCTGCTTACACTGAACATTATTTGAAGCTCTAGGGAGAAGTAGAGGAGAAACCATTTCACCATCTTGGATAAGACTGCTTATTATCTTTGGTATAATATAATTTATATATTGTTTTCCAAGTTACTGTGCTGTAAATACTAACATAGCAAAAGCTTATAATGTTATCCTATTTGAGTTGACATGCTAATCTTGTTACCAGCTAGCACTGGGATAAAATGTTAGTTGAGATCATCCACTGTTACTTAACGTTTGCCAGTACATGATCTTACATGGGGATATAAAACAAAGTTTTGATGGATAGCTATTTGATTTTATAAAATGTGCCTTGTATTTTTTAAGACATCTAAATAAGATTTTTTTTATAACACATTTGAGTTGGGTGCTTCTTTTGTTCTTTTACATGCACTTCAAAAGTAGTTCAACTTGACTAGTTCAACTCGCCTGGCTTCACATAACAAAGATGATATTCCTAACAGTTAATTATAAGCGTGACAGCTGTAGCTGTAATGTCTAAATGGGTAGAGTAAAATTTACCTAATGACACGTTTGTTTAGAAAGCAATGAAAGTAGGAGTTTTTGTGATAGTATTTCACAGGATCAAGCTAAAGTAGCAATGTATATTAGCATATGTCTCATTAAGGAGCGGAGAGTTTACAGCTCTAAACAACATGGAACACAGATGCTTCTCGGACATAAACACCTTTCTCTTCCTGGTTCCTGGGAAATGCAGGGACATAATTGCGTATTTATTACTGAAATGAAGGTGTTAGCACCCTTACTGGAAAATAACTGTACATAAGCAGCCACAGGTCACTGGAAGAATTGGAATGAAGAGATTTGATTTGGCTGTCTAAACTCCTATTGTAGTCTGTTCCCTTTATTTTGCTTAGCAGCCCAGTATGCTTCCTGCTCTATATGCAGTAGTGAGTAATATGAAGAAAGGGCATCCAGTTCATGTACTTACAGACCTACCTGTTCGCTGTCAGGAGTACAAAGGTTATAGGTTGTATGTTGTAAAGATGATAAATTATCAGTGTGTATCTGTATAATACCACAAAGAGACTGCTCATGATTCACAGATGACTGTTAAATGTCTAAAATACGACATGCTATATATAGCCTGTCTTTTGGGGGACAAGATTTATTTCTTGTCATTATTTGATCAGAAGTACACTAAGCCCTGTTTGTATATCTATAATCTCTTAATTGTTTCTTTCCTGTCATTCCTGTCAAATAATCAGACAGCTCTATTGCAGCTCATATGAAGGAAAGTGCTGGTCCTCCTGAGCATTTCTCCCTTCTAGCCTTCATTTGCAGGTTGGCAAAGCAGGCTGCAACGAAGAATCTTTCTTACCTGTGGCAACAGTGGAGGTCTGCCAGTGACATGAGTAAGAATTAAATGGTACTGTAGTATGTTGAAAGCTTCTTGAGAAAGAAGTTTTAATAAACAGAATTATTTCTTTTTAAAATGAGGCACTACGATGTGTGACACGTTTTTGAGACTACTATTCAAAGAGGTCACAGTCATTTAAGTGGCATTTTCCCCCTGTGTAGCTATATTGCAAATCCTTAGCCCAAATTTAGCATGAATTACTTTGCTTCAATTAACGAAGCAGTTAGACTAGGCTGGTAGTTCATTCAATTTGATTCAGTTCCTTGAATAGGCAATTATGTGCCTGTGCAGCCACATAATGGTGGGGTAAGAACATATAGCCTAGGAAGGTGGAGGTGGTTGCTTAAACCTTTTTTGGGGGGGGAGTGCAGAAGGGTAGGCTGTACCCTTGGGCAGGGTTGGTTGGTATAAAGGTGATGGTCTTCAGCTTACAATAAATGTATTCCTAAACAGCTTTGCAATTCAAACAGTAAGTGAACCAAAAAACTCTCCCTGCCTATTGCTGATTAAGGGTTTAGATGCTAAGAAAATTATCGGTGCAACATTCATGAAAGCATCGGGGAGTTGAAAATCGGTGTATTTTATGTGCATTTATGTGCAATCGGTGTGTTTTATGTATTTCATGTGTCAGGCTTTCACAAGCAGCTAAGCTTATGCTGCATCTGAGAAGTAGATTAGCCTTTCCCTTAACCCACGATGTGATCACACTGTTTCCTCATACTGTCGTAAGCAAGTGTGACCTTAGGGTGGATTGAATCATTTCTGGGTTAAAGTTAAACCAGGAGGATGGTGAAGAGTTTACTTTTGGCTTGGAACAATATTTGGTTGTTTTGCTGGATGAGCTCTTTGTTCAGGAAAAGAGAGAGGCTCAGACTATCTCACCACCAACACACTTCCACTGTCCAACTGCAAAGCAAGTCAAAGCACAGTAGCTGCAAAGCCTGTGCCTAACTTCCCAAGCAGCAGGGAGCAAGCCTCCACCCATGACTGTAGGAATGGCTCTGCTCACTCTGACTCACCCAGCTCTGCCAGAGTAATCTTCTCATCTATGGCTCTGGAGGTCAACAAGACAGCAAGGCATAAAGGGACATGTCAAGAAAACAGCAGGACTGCTGCACAAGGCACCTGGCCAATATATCAGATGCACAGAAGATGTGGCCAGCACCTCTTCTGTGCTGCACTTTGGAGCATAGTTTAAATGTGCTCTGAGGTTCAGGAAAAAAAGGAGACAAAGTTTAGGGGAGTTAAGCTCCTTGCCAGCTGTGACGAAAGCTGCTGCTGAGAAGGACTATCTGTGACTAAGAACATGTGTAACAGCAACAGAAAGAAGTTAAAGGCAGATACCCAGGTAGGAGTAAAACCAGCACAGCCAATAATCACATCTCCCATCATACTGTCTCAACGTCATGCTACTTTCAGCATGAGAATTTCCTTAAGTCTAATTTGGCTGGCCTAATTTGAGTGTCATATTGTCGAACTCACTTTATTCGCTTTAAATCAGGACCCACATCTTCATTGGGTGTCCTCTCATTGGTAAAGAAGATAATGTGAATAACTCCTTAACTGTCTTGTCCATCCACTTGAAAGTTTGTAAGCCAGTATCATGTTCCCTTTTAGGTACTTTGCACATTGAGGTGTCATAGCCAGTTCCTTCCCAGTCAGCCACTCAGCAATGCTCTTGTTTCCTTTCTCTGAGACCTTCTCATTTCCATACACAGTCTCCAAATGACATATAGTATTTGAGCTGTGAATTGTACAGTGATGACTTCTGTTTTGCACTGTGTAGCTTCCCCAATAGCCCCTAATATTCAATGTTTGTTTAATTTTTTTTCTCCTGCTCCTTAGTAATGAGCTGATGTTTTCATGCAGTTGCCTGTAATTACATCTCTCTCCTGATTGGTTAGTCATTTCACAAGCCATAGTTCTATATGCCAAGTTAGAATGTTAGCAGCAAACTTTTGTTCCTCAGTGCTCTACCCTTTTCAGACCATTTATAAACATGAAGAACAGCACAGGTCTGGCACCACACTGGTGAGTTACTGGCAGAGTGAAGACTGACTGTTTTTCTGCTACAGTGCATTTCTTTCCTTGGAATCAGTTATTCTAAAACAACCTTCCCTCTTATTCCATGGCTGCCTACTTTATTTTTTGATCAGAAATTTTGCCAAAAATCTTTTGGAAATCCTTGTAGACTGGATATGCTGGATCGCCCTTATCTCCACTTGTGTTTGGCCTCTTCCAAGAACTCTACAAAGTCAGAATTTTTTTAAGAATTTTTTAATTTTTTAAAGTCAGAATTCTCTTTACAAAAATGGTGGTGACTTTAACAGAAAGGTCAAGAAGTTCCATAGTGATGTGCCTTCATAGATTCTTCACTAATTGCTCAGTACATATATTGAGCTTATAGAACTCTGTTTTCCTTGACATGTCAGAATCTTTTATTGATTACAGCGTTGGCTCCCAGTATTCAGGTATCATTTTGGCAAGAGATAACACACTTCAGTTACTAATTCATCTATTTTGTCTAAGTTTTTTCATAACTCCTCAGTGAATACCACCTGGGCCCACCAAGTTTAGCATTCATTTTGTCAGACTGTGCTATGATGACTGAGGATATTTAACACATTATGTTGTAACTGACTTGGGAAACAAGCAGCATAATGCCTACCCCCATTTGGGACCCAAGTTTCATTATGGATGTATTTGATCTGTCATAGGCTCTTTGAACATGGTTAATAAACAGCATGACTCTTAATTACGGCATAAGCACAGTATTCATCATCATTTTCATTCAACAACAGCCAGGAGAGTCTGTATTACCTACATGTTTTGTATCAGGAGTGATAACCTCCTTTAGGTTTGCAGGTGAACATTCTTCAGGCACTATTTGCTAGCAGAACCAGTACAACAGGCTGGCTACATAGTCAGCTCTCTGTTATCCAGGCCAATGGAAGTGGAGATACTTCAGATAATGGAAAAAGGGTCTAGAGATTGTGAAGGATGCATGGAATGCTGTGCAGACATACTGAGATTAACTTCCATCAGTCCATGAGGACTCACCGATCCAGTGCTAGCTTTTGACTTGGACTTTTCACTCATTTAAGTGTGTCCACAACCATCTTCCCTGGTGGTCTGGCCAGCTCTTTGGAGGCCAGGAAAAGGGAGAAAGGCCTATTTGCGTGAACACGGAGATAGGCAGGTTCATAACTGCACTGGAGTTTATAAAGAACCTGAGATTGCTCCTGTGGTACAAACAGTCAGCTCAGTGGTACCAAGGTCTGCCTGGTAGCATCTGTGACTAAATCCTGTCAGAGTCAATCTCCAGTGTCTATGCCTCAATATGGATGCAGCATTCCAAATGCAGAGATAGCTAGTGTGTCCGTTCCTGTATCTCTGGCTACCCTGCTTCCCTGCCACATAGCTGTTGAATGCTACATGCAACTTGTGTCAGCATGGTGCTCACCTGGATATTGCTTTTTGCCAGAGCATAGGAGTGTCTACAGGAGAGAATGAGTGCAATCTCTGATCACCTGACCCATAGCCAGAGCCCTAAGGTAGCTCTGGCCTAGAGACTGCACCTTTGTGGTAGAACTTGCTACACTGGGTCTCCATGGGATTATTATGCATGTTGTAAAGCAGAGTCCTGCTGCAAAAGTTAGGTCTGTACTTGGAGGTCTGCATGTCAACAACATGGTCTGCAGGTAGCATACATGGACGAAGCTTCAATCCTTTGTTTCAAAAGTGTTAGTAACATGAAGTAAAGAGCATTGATGAGCACTTGTATAATGATGCAAGGCAACAAAATGTGGGAGGAGAATTGCAACATGGCACCTCCTTCTTCCAAACCTAAGTGGAACCAAACCAGTGAGCAGGATTAAAGCACAAAATTTATACTTCCTTCAGGATTTTTCCANATTTGACCAGTCTACATATGGAACTTGAGAGGAATGCCTAGATAAAAACTCTCAGCTCTATCAGTAGGTCACCTCCAGGTATTACAGTTCCCATGACCAGTCAGTTGAATCAGATTCCTCCAGGGAAACAAGAGGCAGGAGAGATGTCTGTATTTTATGAAAGTTCTAAAAATCAGTGTATAGTAATTCTTAAGGCTGGCAGGGTTTTAATTGCTAAGCATGCATTAAGTGGTGAGTGCTCTATATGCGAACAAACATGAGTGGCATTAGTGGATATCTCTGTTGCAGCTATTAGCTACATTTGGTTCAGCAGTTTGTGCTCCATCTTTGTGCCTCACCTTCAAGAAGCAAACTGCTGGGAATACAGTTCAGTGTGTTTGAGTCTGAAGTGCTGTTTACTTGACAATACCCTTTCCCCTCCCTTCCCCAGTTTATAGCATTTACCTGGCTTTTAATATCCATGTGATCTCTTGGAAAGGAGAATACTCTTCGACAGTTCATGATATGTGTATAGTTCCTGTTGCTTCGTAAGGGCTTAATTTGGTGAAGTCTTGAACATTTGGGCTATGCTGCCTATAACTGTATGGCAGTGTAGCAGTATGGAACACCATCAGTATTCGTGCTTTCTCCACAGAGTGAGTTCAGGACAGTATATATTGTGGTTTAGCAGCTGGATCCATGCTTCCCCAGCTGAATGACTGCAGTGTGGACTGCTCTTTCACATAATCCTGTGGACTGCAGCAAGTGGAGAGATAGAGCTTGTTTGTGTGGAGCCTATGTCTGGATATGTCCTTTTCACTTGGGAAAAAGGAATAATTTAGGTAGGTAAAACAAAGGAATATGCTGCTTATTTGGAGAGGATAACCCACTGAATAAAAGGAAATTAATGAAATAATTAATTTTAAGAACATAAATTAAAAAAGTGTGATGGGTAGAAGGAGTTTCCTTAATGTCCTGAAGAGTGTCCTGTGTCATACATTTACAAAAGCCAGGGGGATATAAAGAAAACGCAAGAAGCAGACGGTGAGTCAAAATGACTGCGTTGACTTGGGAGGGAGCGCCACATTGTGGTGTTCCCTGGATTTAGCTGGCGGTGACTCAGGACTACCGCATACCTTCAGATTGACACAACATGATCCTGGACATTTCAGCTTCAAATCCCACTCTGGCAAACCTGTCTGGCTTTCTGTGAGTGAATGAGCTGAACAACATGGTTCAAAGTCTAAAAGTATCTAGGACAATCCCTTAGCATTAATTCAGTTCATGTTGGAGGCAAGTGGTGCTACATCCCATTCAAATGAAGTTGCCTGCTTTTGTTTGAAGTCACTAATGTGTCTCCATTAATTTCAGGAGCACAGCTGGGAATGCTGGGGGTGGCTGTATTGTGATATTATTTGTGAGCTGGGGTGAAGTGTGGTGTTGCTATGAAGAGTGATTTAATGGTGAAATGAAATGCTGAAAGGAAGTTACGGAACTGCTTTGTCATAATTTATGAAGACTGTGTTGTGTGTATTAGGCTGGTTACCTGGAAGCTCCCTGTATCACTATGACTGGTTAAATAGGCGGAGTCATGAATACTACAACAATAGCCAGTAAGATGATCCTCAGTAAATGTCTGAGTGGCTGCCAGACCCTGGGT
Organism: Buphagus erythrorhynchus; assembly: GCA_013400855.1. Taxonomy (NCBI): domain Eukaryota; kingdom Metazoa; phylum Chordata; class Aves; order Passeriformes; family Sturnidae; genus Buphagus; species Buphagus erythrorhynchus. The sequence continues at coordinate 31,919 of VZTT01068677.1, forward strand.
GAGCAGACAAGGCAGAGGAGCCTTGCAGCACTTCCAGCAAGCATGGCATTTTGGTCAGCACGGTCAGCAATGGAGATGACAAAGGAAATCTCTAAAGATGCACTGCTTGTCAAGGGTCTGTTTGGTCTGATATCTCTGAAGAATGCAGGTGCCTTTGTTCAGATTTGCTATTGAAGGGTGTAGAGCTGGCTCCAGCATCAGCAAAAGTCAGTGAACTCTGTGTAATCAAATTCTGCAGCAGGAGCCAAGAAGGTGCTGAGGAAGAGACAGCAAGAGAGAGGGGAGAGAGAGTCCACCCAGCTACCTTCATTTCGGTAACTATGCTGTAGCAGGGCATGGGCGAGTGGATAGAGAAGGTTCTGTCTCTAAGACATGG
>VZTT01068678.1:5393-27172 GCA_013400855.1 Buphagus erythrorhynchus
TTGCAAATGGTTTAAAATTAATAAATGAGCTTATTATGATCAAGAAGTTAAGAAAAAGATTATTCAGCCAGCGTTCCACCCCCCAACATACATTTGTGCATCAGATTTACAGATGTGTAAAAAAAAAAGGCAGCAACTTGGTCAAATTTTTGTCTAGGACTGTTTTTCACAGGATCTTAAACATGCAGCACATATGGGGTAATGAATCAAAGTAAGAAAAGTTTGAAATATTTTCAAACATTTTTATTTAGCAGTACATGGAAACAACTCTAACTGATAAAACAGAAAGCACAGATTTTACATCTTTATTAGATTAGATCTGCTCAATAACAATTAGATTATAATCTATTCATAAAGAAATTAAAGAGATTAAAGTAGGAAATCTTTATATTCCATAAGACCCAGTGACCTAACACTCTTAACAGCAAGGACTCCATTTCAGTCAGCAACTGTCTCATTAACACTTCTCCCCCTCCTGCAGTTAGATATGCTTACAATAATTACAGGAATATTATTTTCAGTTTTCTTCCAATGTCTTAGGAACCAGAAACAGAGGCCCTAACAGCAGCCTACAAGATACTTGTAGTCTGCAGTTTTTTTAGCCAAAATGGTAGGTTTTCAGACCAAGGCAGTGTCATAATGCTTCCTTCAGGCTCTTCTTGCTAAGCAACTGCTATTTATTCTGTGATTCAGTCTTTCCAAGTTATGCTCTCAAAACTCTTGATCCTTATCACTGCTCTTCACATGATGCTTTTGTTCACGTTTTTCTTAAGCAAACCCCCAACCTCAATGAATCTGAGACCTTGCTAACATTGCATTAGCACTCTGAACACATCAAAATAGCTTTTTCCTGCAACAGCATCAATCCAAGTTCATTTTGTGATCCCCCTAACATACGACACTCTGCTATCCAGTCAGATGCACAGCATCTAGGCAGAAATAAATTTATGATTTCAGGAATACAAACACTTGAACAACCTGAAGACAGGACATTTCTCCAAATGGCTAGGAGACGAAGTCAGCTCTCTGTGCATGACACTCCTGGTATGTGAATCACATGGGCTTTCTTCTAAAATAAGACTTCACATTCAAAGTAAACAGAAGTGCTTTACCAAATTTTCAGATTATGCCACAGTATGTGTTAACCAACAGTAAACTTCCTTTCCTGTTCCATTTGCAATATACATGTATACACTTTAATATGTTAGAAACTACCCAACTCCAATTTCCACCTTCTGTACAATCTCTCTGAAGTCCAAATGCATCTTTCAACGGAAACTTGCAAAAATTTTGTCTGCACTATTGATACAGCAAGTCAACTTCTCCAATAACAACTCTTCACCTCTTTCAGATATTTAAGCCAAATCAGTTGCACTTACTCAAGCCTACACAATACCATACCAGCAGTTTGACCATCAAGCAGCACTATCAATGTATATCTTTATACGTCTTCCAGATTTTTCGCTTATCACGCTTAAGCCCATGATACCTACCCTTTCTAAGAGTTCAAAATCAGTCAGCTTATCCTGCTGACTTGTGCACTACAACTGCTCTGCCCACATGAAAAGGGATGTGGAGTCATTTGCAGAGCCTCAGTAAACACCTTACTGTACAAGTTCATTGCATTAGGTTTGCAGATAAACTGAGGAGACCAGTCAACATAGATGGTAGGGCTGCTGTTCAGTGGGACCTGGACAGGTTGGGGAGCAAGCTGAAAGGAACCTTAAGGAATTCAGCAGGACAACAGTCTTCTGCACAGGAAGGAAGAGCCCTTGGTGTTGTACAGTTGGCATTGCTCAGCCAAGGAGCAGCTCTGCTGGAAAAACACCCCAAGGGTCTTTGTAGGCAGAAGCCAGAAGCATGACCTGGAAACAAGGAGGGCCAACAGCATCCTCAGCAGTATTACTATGAACAGAGGTCAGTAGACTGAGAGCATACCTATTATCCTTGCACTCCAATAACTTTTTGGAACACTGTCTCTAGTGTCCCTCTCCCTGCCCTCATTCAATATAAGGAAGGCACAGATAAACAAAGCTATTTCGGTGAAGGGACACCAAGGTAACTGGGGGCTGTGAGAAGAGGCCAGGAAAACAGAGCCTCTCCAGTCTGAAGCAGAGGTGGTTTTGAAAGACTGTAACAGCAGCCACACTGCACTTTCTAGATAGCTTTCCTAGGGGCATCAAGATGACAGAACCACTCTCTTCAGTTACAGACAGCAGGAGAACAAAAGGTAACAAACAAAGAAACAAACGCACTTCTGAGTAGACAGAAGGCAAAAAACCTAAGTGAACAGTCCAGCTGTGCAGTTTCCATCTGTGGACATTTCCAAAGCAGAATAAAGCACTGAGAAACCTAACCTGAAGGCATCATCCTCCCTACTTTAGCAGAGCTAAACGATCTTACTTGCAATTTGAGTTATCTGTAACTATGACTCCTTCCATTTTTCTGGCAGGCAATACAGATACATAAGGCCACCCCACCAAACAAAGTCAGAGGGAGATTTACACATATAACACAAGGTGTGTTGCTTACTGATGAACAGAAACTTATTACTCATACATGTAGTGAGCTGAGATGCTGCCATGAGTACCCAGGTTCTCAATAAAATATCACCTTCCAAACTGTTTGAATGTTAGAAATGGAAATTAACCAGAAAAATTAAGATAAAAACACAACCAACATGACACACTAAAACAAAAATGCAATACAGTCAAGGGATACCAGAATACCAGAGAAAAAAAAAAAATGTTTCAGTCATCCGCTAGATTAGGTTATAAACTTCAGTTAAACATTTGATACATCAGAATCCTGATGAACAGCAGAAACTGGATAAATAATTGTGAAATATGTAAAAAATTCAGTAAAGAGGAGAGAGAAATAGAAATCAGGAGAATGGAGTGGTATATTAATGAGATCCCAATGGAGTAGTTTTTAAACACAGTTCAGTTGCACATCAGCAGACAAATTCAAAAGGACAATCAACAGCAAAGGCTAGGCAAAAGGATACACAATGAATTCTGAAGTTCCAAAGCTTGGAGGAATAAAAGCAGGGAAAGATACAATAGTACAAAGCAGAATCTGAAGCAAAAGATCATTTAACATCACATGTACCAAGGGAATACTCAAGAAATCCTGTATACTAGTAGTGCAGAAGCCTGAAGAAGAGCTTGTGCATACATTAACATATCACAAGATGACTGAGTCACCAGCCTGATACATTCCAAGACCACATTTGCTTCTTATGCCTGTACCAACTGAATTATTTTCAGACACGAAAACGAAGCATTAGCGTCTTTGTAAAGGGTGTTGGTACATTTCATATGCGCTTCATCCGGAACAGTGTGTACAAGAAACCTCACAGAAGTGCATCTCCCCAGTTTGAATCCTCTTTCCTACTTTATCATACACCTGGTCATTTCTTAAAAATGACGTACGGAATAAGGATGAAAGGAGAAAACAACCTGCCTTATTCTTATATTTGTTTTACTTACTCTAAGACAGGTTTTTGGAAAGAAAGATACTAACTTTTATAGCAGGACTTGAGAAATGTATTATAAGTTGGCACTGCACATTTATCTTTCCAATGTACTGCTGCTACCTTAACCATAGTACAGAGGACTGACAAACCACACAGTTTACTGAATATACTGTGTATGGTAACCTTACCAATCAAGACTCCAAAGCTGGTATGAAAGAAATGTAAATAAGCCCACAGGCCACAAGGTTCAGAACTGAACAATCAAGTTGAACCTGAGGGAGAAAAACAACAACAAAAGTTTCAATAGAAGGCAGCTAGAAGAACTTCCCTGACAGACTGTTTGAGAGGAGTCTCTGAATCACTGATTTTTATTTTAACTTCTATACTTAATGAGAGACACACTGCAGGAAGTCAGCACTACCTGCACAGTGTATCTTCCTCCATGAAGTGACCACAGAGAGAAGTGTGGTGAAAATATGTAGGAGGAAGCAGCATAAGACTCCACGTATAAAATATATCCTCACAGAATCAAAGAGTTATCCAGAAGAGAAGCCTCTTGAATACATTTACTCCAGTCTCCAGTTTGAAGTAGAATTATTGTCAGCATCAAACCAGGTCAGCCTAAAGCTGTCCCAGAGATGGACCACTCCATGTGAAGTTTTTTCTATTGTCCAATTTGGACATCCTAAGCTAAAACTCATGGCTGCTGCTCCTCCTTGATCTCTTGGCACTGAGAAGTGCATGTCCTTCAAGGTAGATGCAGGCCATAATTAGATTGCTTCAGTCTCCCTCTGCATCACTAAGGCCCAGCTCCCTCAACCCCTCCTCACAGGTCATATATTCTGTGCCCCTAAATACACTGGCTGGACCCTCTGTAGCTCCTCAGCAGCTCTCCTTAACAGTGGTACACAAACCAAAGAGTACATTCAATGTATAGCTTCAGCAGTGTCACAGAAAAGATGCAAAACCATGTCACTCAACGCTGGTCACACTCTCCTTACACAGCAAAGCAAATAGCAGACTCAACTATGGGATGTGCTGTTGGCTCATTTAAGTTAAAGGTTTGTATAGATGAGACCCAAACTGAACATTCAAGTTAATTCTGAAGAAAAGGTAATTCTTAATCACACATTCCCTAAAGCCTTGAGTTGCATCTTAAAGCAACTAAAACCAGATGCAATTTCTGCACGCTAACATCTACAGTACATAGCAATAAATACGAAAATGACGCTCTTCTAGCTGAAGTTTCTAGGCAAATCCAGGCTTGAATACACACATATAGGTCTTCCTATGAATTATCAACAGATTATATTAGAAGTTATATTTCAAAGCATACAGACCTTTTTAAAAAAAGACTAATTTGACACACTGACATTGACAGTCTTTACTAAAGCCAGATGCTTTCTCTTGACTTTCTGATTATATTTGCATTTTTATCCTCCATCACAACCATTAAAAGAGAGAAAATCTTTATGAAGTTTTTTCACTGACTAGGCTGCTGACACAAACAGTGTAAACCGGATAAACAGGTTTACAACCTCCTATGGCACTACTCAGTCTTCCAGTGTATCCTTTCTCCGCACTAAGAAATACTATAGATTGTTCTACATGTATCCAAAGAAGTGATTTAAAGTACAGCATTTGAATAGACTTGCCTCCCTGAACTAGGAAACCTGTTAGAGAAGAGGTTCAGCTGTTCAAAAAGACAAGCATGAAAACAGTAAAGGTAAAATTATTAATATTACATTAATTACATTGAGATACTTCATTGTACAAGCTAAAGAAGGTTGGTTTTTGTTCCAGAGAAGCTGAAACATAGTTTTGAGGCATTTATGAAGAACTAGTCTCTTATATAATGCACAGTCACAACTGAACCACGCAAAAACAAAATTAACAAAAAAAAAACACACAAAAAAACCAAACCACCACTGAAAGTTTTAAATGGGGAAGAAAAACTACAGTAATAGGTAGGCCTGGATCCAGAACACTGCAGAGACTAAGCATTTGGAGCATTTAGAATCTCCATTAAGTCTTAAGCTAATGCCAGGGGACCCATCTCTAATTAAAACAGAGCTTTGATTTCAAATGAAGCATTGTAATCATTGTTACAGCTTCCACAGCACCCATTACCAGAGCATAGGTGGTTTGTGAAAGCCAGCAAAATGCTTAACAGAAGAATTCTACAGTCACAAGAACTTGTTTCTGCCCATAACTGAGAGAAATCCTGTGAAGGGGAAGGCAGCACAGGAGGGCCAAGGTCTACTTGCCCTGCGCAGCGTGCTTTGCCTACTGAGGAAAAAGGCACATCAAAGTCCATATACTCAGAACCTCACCCTGCATTCTAGAACTTGTCATTAAGACAAATTTTAAGCATTACATTATGAAAGCATCTGAGAAAATACATTTGCTGCTCAAAGCTAGAGAAAAAAACCCCAAAACATCACAGTGCAGTCTAAATTAATCCCTTCTCCCAGAAGAAGAGGGGAGAAAAACACAGCCTTTCCCTCCAAGAAATCCCAAGTATCATAGGAGATGCTTTATACTAGGCCTTGTAAGAGATTAAAAAAACAGAAGACAATAAAGCATTTTACTGCCATTTTGGTTCCACAAAAGAGTGTAAGTAATCTTTGTCAAAAAGTCTTTAACTGTTTGCAGAGGCCTTATTCAAGGTACTTCATTTCACTGCTGAAAAACAAGTTACTGTTCCTTTCTCTGTGTATGCTGCAGGGAGGGACGTGAAATAAATAAAGAGTAGCACTGTAAATATAGCCAGTTAGCAATTATCCTTTCTGTGCAAGAAGTGTGACCCAATGCACACAAGGAAACACCATCTACATCTGACTAGCTGCATGGGCATTCCTATCACCTTGCCTGTTACACTGAGTGCAAGACCCAATTTCCCTTCTTTCTGCAAATCACCTTCAAGTAAACAACTATTTTACTCTTCCAAAATAACATATAGTAACAAAGCAACTTAATGTATTTTAATATTTTATTTCAGGAGAGATCTGGCTTCAACTTCATCTAAAGACTATAACAAACATTCATTCATCTACTTCACACAGAGCTTCTCAAAACAGGGAAAAAAAGGAAAACATTTACTATTCATTGTATAGGCCTCTTTATTTGTTACAAAACACTTTCACAAACTTAACTTCATATGTCTTTTTCTTTCCAAGCAATCATTAGATCATGCTGCTTTTACTAGTTATGTCAACCTGTTTTAAACTCCTAATCAATAGCATTACCTCTCTAGAGTTCTCACTGTGCGTTCTTCTTCTGCACAAAGAAGTGTGTGTGCATTCACTGACCACTCCTCCAGTTTTCATAGTATTTATTGACAATATAAGTGCTCACACCAGATACTTACAATACCTACACCAATAGCATTTTATCAAGAAAAGGCGTGACAATAGCAGCCCTCTTACTCCTAGGCACAGGACAGGGAGTCACCTCCTACTGTCTCCTGGCTGACCTGTTTGGCCACTGAGCGGCAGAGGTGCTGCCTCTATCCTTAGCATCCCCGAGCCTACTTCCCAGCAATGCTGCCTGTTCCTCAGGAGCACCTGAGAGGCAGAAACAACCCCGTACACAAAGGACATCTCCAGTCCAGGAGCTTGAGCTCCAGGAGCTTTTCTACACCCCTAGTCTGCAAAAATACCAGGAGAAGGAAGTTAGCAAAGGAAGTGTAGGAGTTGTGCCACAGAAATTGGGAAGACGCTCAGTCGGTTTATTGCTGTCAGACGCAGCCCCAGCGCAATCTCCCCGCGGCCCCCGCAGCGCCCGGCCCCGGCCCATGTGCCGGTCCTTCCCCGTCCGCCCTGCGCCTCCTTCCCCGCCGCCTCCTCCCTCTCGGAGCCGCCCCGGGGGCAGGGCACCAGCCGCCGTCGGTCTCCCCGACCGGCTCGGCTGCGAGCCCGGGACCCGGCGGGGCCGCTCCCGGCGGAGAAGGGACACTCTCCACCGGCTGCTCCCTCCCGCTCGCTCTCGCTTCCCCCCGAAGCTCGCGCACCCCCACAAAGCTCGGAGGGGGCGAGGGGCCGCGCCCGCTGCCCGGGAAGGCCCAGGCCGCCCGCTGCCCGCCGCTGCCCCCCGGCCACCCCCACGCCCTCGGCCCCTTCCCCAGCGGTACCCGGCGTCGGCTTGGCGGGGCCCGGCTCCTCGCGGCTCCGGCCATCCTGGCAGCGGCCGTAGCNCCATGGCGGCGCTACCGGCCGGGGGGCGCCATGGCCGGGCCGGGACCCGCGCGCCGCCGGCCCGCGCCGCAACTTGGGCAAACTTTGGCGCGGCCCCGCCCCCTTTTAAAGGGGCCGCGCCACCGCCGCGGGGCGGGGCCGGGAACGGCCGGCGGCCGGGCGCTTGTCCCCGGGACACCGGGACACCCGGGACACCCGGGACACCCGGGACACCTCTTCCTTCTGGCCTCGGGCAGCCTCACGGCCACCTCTACACCCCTACGGACTCACCCACAGTTCGGGGAGTTGGGTGTGTTTCGTGGAAGCTCAGTGCTTTACAACCACGTGCTGCAACGCTTTCTATGAACTACCAGCTTTCCTGGCTCAGCGTTCCCAAGCGTGAAAATCAGGGCAATCTCTTACTTTTAAATCTTTTCACAGTCGTGGATAGGAAGATGTTTTTGCACTGTAAGTGTAAAACAGCCGTGACACTGTGTGGTTTTGTTGCTCTGTGCTTGGCCCCTGCCGTGGGATGCCACCATCCTTGCTTGTGCCAGCCACCATGTCCCGGTGCCCTCCTTTGGGTGTTTGCCAACATCCATACCCGACCCAACCTTTGAACTCACTAGGTCACCTTAGACTTCCAGCAAAACTTACTAGGTATACGCTTTTGCTTTCTTTTCGAAAAAGACATTTGATTTGTGGTACTTATTTGTCCCTTTGCATTCTCCATCCCCATAATTCTTGAAACTTTTTAAGTTTTGAAAAAATAAAACTAATTGAAACATGATCCAACAGTTTCACAGAAAACGAAATACCTAAGGCATTAAATCTCATTATTAAGATCTGCCTTATGATGTGTTCTGCATGTATTGAGGCTGAAAGAACAGCCATATAATATTAATATTTATACCTGTGCCATAGACCTTGAGAACACAGAAATGTAAACTAGCATGCTTATATTCTAATATGAGTATGATACAATTATATGCTGCATCTAGCTGCAAATGAAGGCATTGCTTAATAAAAAATGCTCTTGTTGAGCCAAATCTATTGTGTACATGCAGAATAGTCGAACAAAGTGCTGAGCTATTTCAACTCCTATTCACTTGTAGCAGCTGCTCAATTAAATCAGAGTTTAACATCAGCATTTTAGAGTGCTGATTTCTGAGGGTTACTTGATTTAAAAAGTACACTCAAATCAACCTTTCTGCTACTTATATCTGTTCTTGCTCAGGAGATAATGATGTTCAAGACTTTTTTCAAATAAAACCTTTCACTGAAAGAGAACAAGAAAATTTTGACAGAATTAGCTCCAGCTTCCTTTCCCCAAGATCTGCCAGTAGAAATGGGTGAGTAATCTGCCTGTTCCAAGACTAGTGAATAAATCTGGAACTGTAGAGTCACTGCATGGTCTAAGTACCACTAGATGTTTACAATATAAACAGTTTTGCCAACCAGATATGTCTTGCCCTAAACAGTGTAATTAGTTTTCATTTCATGTGACAGGGTTTCTACCATGAAAAAGTTATGATTGGTCTTTTGCCCTGCTGATTCTATTTTGGACAAAATCTATTACATCTTTGCATGAGAAATGAGTTTACAAACATGATGATCAGCACATTTGAAACTTCCAGATAAGTTGCCCACTAGTATTCCAGCCACAAACACACCTCTACTATTGTATTGATTGCATGTATTTCTTCTGTGGTTTGAAATAGTCCATATATATATAATCATAAAATTATTTAGGTTAGAAAAGGCCTTTTAGATTATTAAGTCCAACTGTTAACCCAGCACTGCCAAGTCCACCACTAAACCATGTCCCTAAGTGCCTCACCCTCCAGGTAACTCTACCACTTCCATAAGCAGCCTGTTCCAAGGCTTGACAACCCTTTTGATGAAGAAATTGTCCTTAACATCCAATCTAAATTGATTCTAAATTCTATTTTTTTAATTTTTTTTTTTTTTTGCATTTACATTGATCTTGAACGCTTTTACAGATCATTCTACCTTTCTGTCCTCAAAATGTCTGGAAACAGCCAGGATTTTGCTGAAGAGGACTAATAAATCTGCGTTTGATCTCTGTGCAACAAGGATCTCTTCTGGGTTTATCTTCTGGCCTGTGGTATCAATGGAGAAAAGAGTCTCTCTGTAACTCAGCCACTTAAAACTGTCCATCCAAAAAGAGGAACTGGTCCTACTTCCTTTTAATTGCTTGTTTCTGTTCCCATGCTGTGAGTGTAAGCACAAGGATTCATTTGGCAGGTGAATGAACTGTGTTGTAAAGCTGATCAATTTAAAAGTACCTTTTAGTTTAGTAAAAACTAACTGAACTTTTTTTGTTAATTTGTTATTATTTTGTTTTGAGGTTACAATTATCCCCAGTTTGATCTCCAGATCTGTTTGAGTTGTGTGTAAACACCTGAAGAAACACAAGTTGCAAAGCAACAGATGAGTCTAAGTGGCTAGGAGAGTGGAAAGGGAGGGAGAGAGGGAGGAGGTTTCATGCCAGCCTCTGTGCCTTCAGTGCCAGTGTATATTAGCTCAAAATGAGAAGTCAGACTGCAGTACAAATAGAGATGCCTTCATACTGGTATTATACACAAACCCTCGTTCAGCAGCAGCAGAAGTGTCTGACAGAATATGTCTGCATTTATGATGTAATATTTCATAACACATTATGCTAATCTATTGCACAACCTGGTCTTGTAGCTAGATCTCCAAATCCAGATCCAGAGCAGGTAGAGAACTGATTGAGCTGCATCCTAAAAGATGGGAAAGAGACCAAGAATCCATTTTGGTAAGATATAAAAGGACACAGTGGGATAAGAGTATTTCCAAAGTCTGAACATGTAGTTATATATGAAAGTATTTCATAGGAGAATAAAAAGATAAAAACATAGCAAGTGGTAGCTATATCACTTTTTCATGAACAGATTTGTTGCTTGTGAAAATAAGAGCAAATTGTAGCTACTAATCCAGCAAAATGCCAACAGATGCTGTTCAACTTCCTTAGGGCTGGGCCAGTTCACGTGCCTGCTGTACAGGATATGGGCCTCTTGCAAAAAATATGCCAAATTTGCAGTGCAACCAAGCTGCAGGCAGAAGTGCACCAGCCAGTAACAGAAACCCTTCACTCTATTTTGTGAGAAAGGGGGTTTGCACATGCTTTCTGAGGTGACAGTATTGGTGTCAGGCATTTGGCAATTAGTCAGCGTTCATTTGTATATAAACAGCCTCTAGGCAAGTATGTAATTCTGGCAGCTTGAACCAAATGCCCCATTTAAGCTTCCTTAGTCATTCTGGAGGCACTGACTGCCATGTAACACTCTGAGGATGCTGCATGCCTTTGTTAGGTATTCTAAACTACCACCTCTGGTCAAGACACTACCATTTGTGTGTTGCAAAACCCATAATTGGCAAAAATATGAATTTGAATTAGAACTTCTTAACCTCTTCCTTAATTTTTAATGAAATCTATTTTTAGTAATGAAAAATAATTCTGGATTTGTTTGGGTTTTTGTTTCCTTGTGAAAAAGGTAAACTCTTAAGACACAAAAAAACATACTGCACCCTGTTTCCAATGCTGTTTCAGTAAAAATTGAACAGAATATAGAATGCACGTGCAGTCCCTGAAGGAGGGACCAGAACTCAGGCATGCAGAACTCCCACATTCTCGGGCCTATTTCCCTAGGAACAAACTAATTTGAATGATGAAGTATGGAAGTACACAGTTCTAGAAGCAAAAAAAAACATTTGCACAGATCTATTTTGATGATTAAGAATGTTCAAATTATTCCAAAGGGAAATTCAGTGTTGGTATAAATTTGGGAGAAATTGAAAAGAGATAACCAGTAGGTGACACCAAGTAAATGGGTGTGTTTAAAACAGGTTCTTCATAGAGAACTGTGGGCTAGGTGTGGCTGTTCATAAGGTTTCACAGTACCACATTCTCTTTTCAGATTAGGCACTCAACAAGAAAGAAACTCCATCTGCATACTAGCTTCAGAAATGGCAAATGTGGAATTTCAGACTTCAGCAGGTAGGGATATAATTCTGATTTTATTAACCAGCTCCCTGTAAGACTGAAATGACATGGGGCCCATTCTCTCCCTTGACCACCAATGCTGTTCACTGTTCAGCAGAAAATGTCACTCTGAAGGGACAAGATAGAATAAACATGGGCAACAAGGGAATTTGGCAGTCCCTGATTCTGGACTGGGATACTTCAAGTATAGATTATTTTTTGTATACAATTACTCTTGAAATAACACTGAAAAAGACAGGAAGCTGTAAGAGCATCTCTTGTAGGAGAGCTGTTTTCTTAGTAGAAAACTGAATCAAATGCGTGCTATGTTAGTATTTCAAATATGGCTCAATAAATCTTTAATTTCTTAAGAAGCTGTATAAGATAAAGGTACCACACCTAGATGTGAGGTTTCTCCAGGCTGAGGAGAACATTTGGACCTTGGGCATCTCAGCTACCCTTACAGTATATTTTAGCATCAAAAGATGCACTGCTCTTTATGTTTAATTTCATAATAGCTGAGTACTGTAACATTCACGGTGTGATTTTGTCTTTTTACCAAGAGGTTGAATACATAAATACTATGGTTTTATTTGTTTGCTTGGTATCTAATCTACTCCAAGAGAGACTATTTATAATTAGGACAGCCCAAGTCCATTTCACCTTTAAGGACAAAGCAATTTTTGCTTTTCTAGCCACATTTCAAAAATCTTCATACAATAATTTAAATTTAGATAGTAAAGATAGAAACACCATGCAAATAAAACTTACAATCAAATCTGGGGCATTACTGTAACACATTTATATGAAAAATGTTAATTGATTCACAAGTGTCCTGTACTGGCATATATAGCATAGTAACAGGAATGCATACTAAGCATATGAAACCCAACAGAAGTGAGTATAAATTAAGGGTATTCTACTCCACTTAACCTCATCTTGCAAAATAATTTTATCAGATTTCAAAGACATGCCACAATTTTTTGACACTTTTGGATGTCCCCAGTTTCAGTTGTTTATGGTCTGAATTTTCAGAGATTCAGGTAAATAACAAGCTTTGTTGCCTGCAGTTACCCAGCTTCTCTGCAAAATTACAGAATCAGAGTCACCATCCAATTTGTATTTATGCTTTTTTTTTTCATAAAACAGTGGAATAATTAGCATTACAAAAATAAATATTCCAAGATTAAATAGGTATTTTTTCTTATTTTCCCAGAGTATACTTATGTTTGGATGTTGAAATGATCTATTCTACAATAACATGTCAACATTTGTTAGAATATCAGTGATATCAACATGGAAGTTTTCAAACATGGCTTGAGAACAAATGCATATCATATGGGGACTTCTCCATGTTTACAGCAGAACTTTGGTTTCAGCTGCAATTACACAGCTCTTTATATAGACTACCTTATCAAATAAACATGAAATGACCTCCAGGTCTTCAGTTTGTATTTTTCTGGTCAGTAGTGGCTTATTATAAACAGAACACTCTGTTCTTTCAGGGAGTTGTATGAAATTGAATTTGGACCCAAGGCAATATGAATGCATGTTCATAGAGACAGCCATGCAGTTTAAGGGTGTTCACTAGTTATGCCACTTGCTGAACAGAGTCAGTTTTCGTAGACATGTCTTCTGTCTTTGTGTCATCAACTCACTGACATTATTTTCTTTCATCATGTGTTTTGCAACTGAATGTGGAAAACACTGACAGTATAATTGATGACTCCGTAGTATTTACTAGCTAATCTCATCCTCCACAGAGGCATAAATTATGCAAATGATAAATAATTGCTTATGAAAGATGTCCAGAAAATTGATTATTCATCAGATATTTGCATCATAAGCAAACAGTATTAATTTAATAATTTTTTTTTCCTTTTTGCCATGTAAGTGTAACTATTTTTTCCTTAACACTCACTAAATGCTTATCAAGTTGTTAATGCACTGTATTCCTGTAAGGAGGTTGCTTGTACTTGCTCAGAAACAATAGAGCCAGATTTTTTTACATTGACTGACTGGCTCATGATAAAATAGAATGTCCCTCTAGTAGGATACAGTTGTTAAATTTCAGTCTGGTTCTATTCCATTTCTGAAGACTAAGCAATCATAACACAACCCAGATTTCAAACTAAAGCCTTGATTCAGAATATTAACATGAAAAATGTTTTGTGTTCAATATCTCACCACCTCATGACCGGCTGTATTCCTCATGTTTATAGGAAAAGCCACATACTTTAGAAATCCAAAGTCCTTCTTAGGGTCATAACACTAATAATCTTCAAATTAATAATATCTTTAAAGTGATATAATGAACTGGTTCTGTCGGTTTGAAGAAATAATCAACTGCTTGTCACATGCTTCCATTATGTTTGGTTGGCACCAAATGAGTTTCTAATTCAGAAAACATTATGGCTTTTTGGTAATAGGTTATGTATTTTCATTGCAACATTTAGACCTGAAGATATCTAAGACACAAGATCCTTTCAATTCACTAGAACAAAATTAATCTTCTCAGACACCTGGGAAACACAGGCTTAAGAACAGTGATGAACAGTCAGTTCTATGTAGAAATGCCATCTAAAGTACAGATATATTTACTGGAAAAATGGGTCCAAAATATCATCATAATTTATCTTAAACCAGAATAAGGCTAATGGAAACAGCTGATCTTTCTGATTGGAAATTTTTTTATTCTAATAAGAATTACTGATTTTCTATTTTACTTGCTCCTGCTTAGGCAGTGCATTCTAGGATTAAGGATTAGTTAAAAAATGACTGAATTCTGTTCCAGTCTTTGCTACCTGTTTTTATTGTGGTTGTTTCCCTTAAGTAAAGTAAGCATATGAAAGCCTTTTGTACATACCTTTTCCTGAGCCACCTAAATTTATGCAGGACATTCTTGAAATTTTCTTTTGAATGAAAACCCAGAAGAAGTATGTTGATCTTACTAGGAGGAAGTTCTGCTTTTTCCTTCTTGTTAAATCTTGCTTCTTAAGGAACATCTGGTGTCTCTCCCCTCCCCCACTGGCACTACATCACAAGCATATGCCTGATTCATTTGCTCCCATAATATCATGTAGAAAACTTGTGGATGATTATTCATTCTGTCCTTTTGGAGATAATTACTACAATTTATCCTCAAAAATCAAATCCATTGCGTCTAGCTAGCTAAATCATTTGAAGGCTGTCCATTACTGTATTATCTCTGAATTAAGAAACTTTATCCTTTATTCAGAAGTATTTTCCCCTGAGATTTCCTGTCTTAACTCCTGTGTCTCTCCCATGTTTTATTATCTTGGCTTTGATTACTGTCACAATTTCCTCTGAAATGATTTGCAGTATGCTGTCTCTCTTGTGTTCAGCTGCATTTAGCTGCAAGGCTGTACACACCACTGAGAACCTATGCACATACACAACTTTATAGATCCTAGTTGTCTCTTATTAATTTCCTTCTATTTGTTTAGATCTTCTGTAGACTTCATTTAAAATTGCTAAAAGTATGTCTTGCTTTGTATTTCCTTGTATTTCATCCAAGGATGAAATATTTTGAACATATATTGTGTACAAAAATCTCAAAAGAACAGTTCTTTTCATAGGTAATTAATGGTTATCTGTCAAGGTTTCTTACACCAGTGCTTCAGGATAAGGACTTGGAATTTGTACGTGATTTGACAGACAGGGGTTGAGGGTGAAGCACTAATGACATGCTTTTTATCAAGGAACCAGGCTGTGGTATTTCTCAGAAGTCAAAAGCTTATTTCTTCCAACAATATGTCCTAATATTAATAAATTAGGCTATGTTGGAAATACTACAGCATACTAGTTTAGTCATGAACCTTAATATGGTCAACAAACCTCAGTGAGAAGGGAAAAATAACTATTGTCTAGCCTTGATCTATTTTTATATTAAATACAAAGGAAAAATTCATTTGTTTGAATTGGAGGAGCTTGAGTTCCTACTAATCTGTTGTTGAAGTTCTGCCTTGGGTATGGCTAATATCTCATTGTCATTGCAGAAGCCTCCCAGGCTGCTCCAGCAGCCACGCTGTGGAGCTGACACAAGTGGAGCTGCCAGGAGAACGCGCAGGGTCAGGCTGCAGAGCGTGCCAGAGCCGGGTCTGGCACAGGAGGGCAGGAGAGATGGCTCCTATGGGGTGAGGCCAGGGGCATGAGCTGCTCAGCAGGGTGGCACAGCTAAAGAGGGGCTGGAAAGGTTATAAACCATCAGGGGCTCTGAGGAGGAGACTCACTGGTGGAGTCAGTCTCTACCATCCCTGAGGCACATGCACCAGACCTCGCACCACCAGAGGGAAAGGATTCCCTGTTGCACTCTTCCTCCCTCCACCAATGGGATGGGGAGGAGAACCAGGAAAGAAAAGAAAATAGAACTCATGGATTGAGATAAGAACAGTTTAGTGACTGAAACAAAGTAAAAGATAATAATAATTAACAAAGTAAAGGATAATTATAATTAACTACCACTAATAATAATTGTAATAAAAAGGAGAAGGAAGGAGAAATGTCAAACCCAGGAAAGACAAGTGGTGCACAACACAATTGCTCACTACCTGCTGACTCCATTCCTGAGCACTGATCAGCCCCCTTCCAGGCAGCTCCCCCAGTTCATACACTTGGCATGACATTCTATGGTGTGGAATATCCCTCTGGCCAGTTTAGGTCAGCTGCCCTGGCTGTGGTCCCTTCCAGTTTTCCTGCACCTCCTCACTGGCAGAGCATGAGATAGTGGAAAGTCCTTGACTCAGAGTAAGCAGTGTTCAGCAACAACTAAAACATCAGTGTGTTATCAACATTATTCTCATACTGAATTCAAAAGACAGTACTGTACCAGCTACTAAGAAGAAAATGAGCTCTGTCCTATTGAAGCCAGGACAGGATACTAACACAATTCTGAAAAAAAACAGCACCAAAACCTTTTAAGAATTTAGAATTTAGAATTTAAGAATTTAGAATTTTTTAGAATTTGTTTTATATTCTCAGTAACTTTCCTTTTGTTTTAGCTTTTTTTTGCACAGAAAGCTTTGATGGACTCTGTGGTATTAAAGGACCTCTGGTGTTACTCAAGACTTCATGAAGAAATTAAATTGTAATAATAAAGTTAGAAGACATCTGGAATAAGTAAAACAGCAAAAATCAACAACTTTTCATTGTGATTGGCAAATCTATAGTTTTCTATAGGAGCCAATAATCATGTGGATAAGAATAATCTGTTGATAGCAGTGTACTTGTACTTTCAGGAAGTTTTTTACAAAGTCCTGCAGCAAGGAAATGAAGCTGTTGTAGGACAAGATGGCTAATCATTTAATATCCTTTAAAGTACAGTAAGCAAAAGCCCAGACTTCACAGCAGAGGAAGAAAGATTCTCAATGCAGCCCAACAGAGATGCATGCTTTTGAACTTACTGTGTTCTTAGGCTAAGGAGAGAATAAGAAGGTGATGGAGTTTGCTGATGATACAAAATTATGTGGAAAAGTAAAATATGCTGGAAAGAGTTAAAAATTGTTTCATAATACAAAACATAAAGCAGCAAGTGAAATTCACTGTTGATAAATGCAGAGTAAAAATAAGTTTTGCTCTAGGTGCCTAACCATGTTTATACATATACAGTGATGACCTTTACATGAGCTATCCAGTAGAGATATAGGAAAATGTCGATCACTGAACATCAAAAAGGCATAATAAATATGAATTATTAGAAAAAATATAGTTACACTATTCTGTAAATTCTTCAAATGTATATAGATTGTACTGCTGGTCACACTGTCTCAAAAAAAGATGCAGTGTACTCAGAAAATGTAGTGAGAAAAGCAACAAAGGTATTGAGCTGCTGCTTTCTAGGAAAGCAGAGAAAATAATAGAATGTAGGTAAGCAGAAAATAGATCAGATAAAAACTATTCACATTTCTCATGATAAGAGAAGTAGGGGCATCTAATGAAATTACTATGAAGATTTTTAAAAGGGAACATTTTGTTACACAACATAACTGAATCTCAGAATTCATTATCACAGGATGTTGTGTATGACAAAACTATGAATGGTTCAAAAAAGTAATTAGAAAAATTCATAGAAAGCCCATCAGGACCCAATAAGCCAAACAATGCAAATGCAAACTCTGGTTTCTGGAAATCCCTATGCCACAGAGTGCCTAAAGCTCAGAGCAAGTATCAGCAAAGCGTCCTTTCATACTTGATCTCTTCTATATTCTTTCCCTAATTACCAGCTGCTGCTGGTCGCTGTGGAAATAGGACACCAAGCTGGACATGAGTAAAACATTACCTTCATCTCACCCTGCCCAGCCAGTCTGATGTAAGGATTGCCATGATACCACCCTGTCCCCCTGCTCTGGAACCAGGAGAAGTTCTTGGCAAATGCTTTCCTTGGGTCGCTTGCAGTCTGAAGGGAATGACCTCTGCAGATGGAGGAAGCTCAGGAGAACAGGTCTGAAGTCTCAAGGAGATACACAACACCTCAATCACTATGGATGTTGAAGCAGAGAGAGAGAAAAGCTATTATTTTGCTTTCATTTTTCTCCCTTTTTAATCTCCTGAAGTGAATACAAGATGGTGTGGCTTTTCTACCTCAGTTGCCTTATCCAGAAAATTGGAAATCTCACCAAGTACCAGAGTTGATAACTTAGTTTAAAGAGGAGTCATGAACATAAAGTGTTTCTGGAAAAGAATCCAAATAGACTATCAGAACATTTTCAGATGTCTAAGGGCTCTGAAGCTGTACTCTACACAGGGAAACAAATGTGAAAAAAAGAAAGCATTGGAGGACAAGGAGATTTTGCCAAGTATCCTGAGTATATTATATTATAGTGGCTGTAGACTGCCCTGAGAAGCCAACTGTGATGCTGGAAGGGCAGGGAATGAATCCTACAGCAGGTTTACATTTAGCATACAAATATCCCTCTGTGCTGGTGCAGCTGCACTGCCAAACTTGCTGGCAGGCAGGGAGAGGAGCCTGCTCATGCCCTGACTCCACAGATGCTGCTTTGCACTCTGTAATACAAATAGCTGGCACAGGAGTTTCACAGCACTGTTCCTCCATGTGCAGACATAGGATAAGGGATTCTTTGGTTTTCAAAAATTAAAGCTAATCTTCAGAATTCAAGGCCTTTGGGAAAAGAGATTATATTTTATGGGTGGTTTTTTTGTTTGTTTTTTTTGTTGTTTTGTTTTGTTTTGTTTTGTTTTGTTTTGTTTTTTGTTTGTTTGTTTGTTTGTTTGTTTTTTAATCCAAAATAATATTTTACTGTCATGCAAAGTTATTGTCAGGAATGGAAAATCTGTTACAATTGAGATGAAGTGCCTACAGAAGGAAGGGGTACTGAGAAAAGCTTGTAACCCGCTATGCGTATTTAATTTTTAAAAAATCAACCTGGAAACAGTTTATCATCAAGTATAATGGTCTGTTCATGTACGTCTTACCAAACAGAATGATACTTTACCAAAATAAAGCAGCAATATCCAAGGTTGGTTTGCCAAAGTCTTACAATGTCATTAGAGTCATTCCTCTAATAAGGTACAAAATTCCTACTTGAAAAAGGTGCAAGATTGAGCTAAAATAATTTTAAAACATAGTCAGAGGGATGGTTTTCTTATTGTTGATGCACAGCACAAAGCACTGGGAGCTGTTACTTTGCTTTCTTTAGCAAAGCACAGAGACTTTGAGCGTGACTTCCCCAAAAGTTCTGTTCCATGCCCAAATGAAGAGGAACCTGAGGACTGTACCATGGAGCTATGATCACTTGTGATTTAAACTTTCAACACTCAGGTGTTCTGACTGCTCAAGCACTTTGATAAATTACCTAGGAACTGTCATTTCTTTTCTACCAGTTTGAATCAACTACCAGGTGGTATCACCTGGCAGAGGGCTACCTTTTACCTTTCCTCTCTTGATGCTACCACATTTCTCCCTTGTTACTGATGGGACAGTAAGGGATAACATGGGGAGTGCTGGCTGCTTTTTTAGAGCACCTTTCTGCTAGTTCAGTAGTGCAGTCAGAGTAACAGCACAAATTAGCTCTTCATCCTACCGGAGACCACAGGAATCAGATACTGAATTATCAGAATTAGTAAAGTATTTTAATAAATACCATCATTATTATGACTGTCAACACTTTTAGGAAAAGTGAAGGCTGGCAGACAATTTGGATTTGTTTGGCACTGAGACTGTACTTAGCTGAATACATGGATATAAAACAAGCCAGTGGCCCAAACAATTCATCATTTAAACAGATTTCTGCAAACTAAAGTAATGGCTGAAATCCTTTTGATTAAATGATTTTGCTTCAAAGGTAAATGTAGGCATCACAGGTGTGAATTAGTAGGTGCATAATGTCTACCCACCTACACATATTTTACATTCTTCGTATCCTCCATGCTTTCCATGTCCTCTGGATTAAGAATATTCTACCTGATTATTCTATTTTGCATATAATTATTTAGTTGGCTGTTGGACTTTGCACTTTTTAAAAGGAATTTTATTTTATCTGTTTTTATGAAAACAGAAAAACAGTAATCATTCAAATGAGATGTATAGTAAGTTTTAAACTGAATTGTATTGGCCTTTCTGTAACTTCTGTGAAGACTAATGTTTTGCCTTTACATTTTGAAGCCAGCAGGTAGAAAACAAAGTCTCATTTTATATGTTTTCTTATGCATGCAGTGTTTACTTATGTGATCAAAAATGTTGAGGTCAATTAGAACTTTGAGACAGCACGTTAAACCTCACTATTTCTCAATAGTCTTAACATGTAATATTACTTTTAAGAGGCATGATGACATGCCTCTTAAAAGGAACATGAGTTAGCTATAGCATTCACTTTCCAAAGTTACTCACACTGGATGACACAAGGACTTGCTTGTACCATAAACATTCCCCACCCCTCCTACATGGACTGCACGTAAGCCTGCAAAACAAGCTTTAAAGTGCTGCAGGGCCTTGGAGGGGTGGTTTGGCAGCATGAATAGCATGCCACATGAATAGCAAAGAGGAGTAAGCCTCTAGTGGTGATATAAATAGGGATTTCAGGAGCACTATAATGGTGTGTGTTCATCATAACAAAATGCTACCTGTGACCCATTATGACAAAATAGTCTGGATGTAGAAGCTGTGTTTCCATTTTATAAATTGGTCTGCATCAGGACAATGGTGTCTCAGTCAACAAGCCAGCATCACTGGGTGGTTAGTCTAGGCAATATCTGTCCTGGGAAAGAGGGTGTATCACACATGTTTGATATCCACAGCAGTGTTATGACTGTTCAAATGCTTTTTAATTTGATTTTATAACAAGAATCTTCTTCAAGTATCATCATTATTACCCTGAAGAAAAAGGATTAGGAGTAAGTTGCGTGCAGCTTGCACAATCACACACGTCTTTTGAAAGAAGTAATTAGACTTTTGAAGGCAGATTGCCATAGCATATTGCAGATAGGAAAATCTTGCTAAATTTTGTGGTCTGCCATGCCTCTTGCATTTTACAAAGGCATCTTGCATCATTTGAGGGTAAAACATTCTCCTAAATATTAAAAAGCAGTGGAGCTATGGTTTGTTTTATTGTCAAGCAATATTGTCCTTTCCTCCCCGAAAATTAATTTTTCCCTTTTCTTAACAAAAACTTTTATAGAGTCAGATGTTAGTACCACTAAATTCTGACACTCTCCTTTAAATGAACTGCTCTTCTAACACTTTTTCAGACTTGGTGTCAAACAGAATCTTGTGGAAGTTATGAGCCAATGAAAGCACAACCATGCTGGCCAGTCAGCCCTGCTGCGACACAAAACACACTTCATAAAAAATATTTTATTGCCATCTACATATGTAATGCAGAGTTTTATTTCTTTGATAATAGGATCTTCAGACAGATCTCCAGGGTCTAGAAGTGTTTTGTAAGATCTTTGCCTTTTGTTTTCCGGAACTCATGTTTCAAAAAGAAAATACAAATGGTAGTCTAAGTTTAAGTGCAAATAGATCCATAGGAGTGATCTCCAAGCCAGTTTTAGATGACAGTCTTTTTAATTTCTTTCATACTGAAATATGTGCGATCTCACCCAAACATACTTGAGATAT
>VZTT01068678.1:66837-108332 GCA_013400855.1 Buphagus erythrorhynchus
AGCAGAGTGTGATTTATAGAAAGATCTCTGAAGTGCTTCCTTCCTAGCCAAAAAAAAACCCCACATATTTTAAAAAAATCTTTGATTATTTTTAATACCTCCCATGAATTGATAAAATAAAACTGGTTACACATTTCTTACACATAATCATAAGCTGCATGGTTATTTAATAAAATGGGCAGATATTAACAAATCCAGCAAGGCACTGAAGTAAGTTTGAATTTAATAGACAATGTGATGCTGACAGTTCCTTTTTAAAGCACAAACTGTCTATATGCACAAGTCTAAACATAGATGTGATACTTTTTTATGAATTTGAACTCAGTTGTCTTATCTATAAAGTACTTTACACATCATGATAACTACTTAAAATAAATTCTTAAGGAGCAAGAGTATAACATGAAACACATTTAGCACTTGTTAGCTCAAGCTCAGTTACTCACTGCCATAAACACTATCATTTGCCAGTTTGTTCTGAGGTTAATGTAACAGAATACTAATTTCAAAATAAAAGAAAAAAGTCAGCTGAGAGCATTAATTTTCTAACATATTTTCTTAATCCATTTACTTGATCTTGAACTCAGGTTGCTTTTAGTAGAACAACATGAAAATCAGGGCAAAACAAGGTAAACCTCTGTGTAATTGTATGAAGTCAGCAACAGATCCAATGTGCTTTTTTATGCTATATAACAGCCAATCATGTGCAAAACATCACAAAAATCTGTTTGGTTTTTTTTTTTATTTTAGAGTATGGGTCTGTTACAGGTGTGTCAGTACATTAATCCTCAGAAAGTAACAAATTATTTTATTAGATTTAAACTATTTGAAATTATTTTTGAGACGAGTCACAGAAAATTTCTTTTAAGTCAAGAGGCTGACATAGGTCATAAATCAACATGTGCTCTAAGAAGATAATTATTCTTTCAGGTTACCAAAGCCATAGACTCAATATTGGAACAACTCAGTCAGTACAGTAAACATGTTCATCTGGTATCAGTACTGTGCTGTCCAAGATTAAACCATTCATTTTCACAGTCATCAGGAATGTGTGCCATCAAACATTTGAGAAGATACAGAGCAACTCTTGCCTCTTTAATTTACCTGTCAGCAAGTCCAACATAATGCACTATGCAGTAATACTGGCTCTAGCATCTTAATCTTTATGATTTAGAGAAGTCCCAAATACAAGGTTGTATGTATAAGAACAGAAAACCAACACCTCTCCCATTCTGGATCAGTCCAGATGGCTCTGGACTCTCCCAATACTCTGTACAAGGATAATGGAAGATGATATTTGGAAAAAACACACAAGTTTGGCCACTTTCTGTGGTCTGTTCCCCTCACACTTCCCTAGGGTCTGCAACTGCTGTTCACTAACATCAGCATCTGTTTATGGGCAAGCTGCCCATGACTGCTGTTGTCTGTGGACACACTGTCCATGTTCCAGCATGACAGGCAGAGAGGCAGTGGAGTATCCAGCCCTGGAGACTGTCAAAACTCAGCAAGACAAAGCCTTGGCTGTTCTATCTGGTGTTGGCTGAGGTCCTGCTTTAAACAGGACACCAGACTACACAACCTTCAGAGGCCTTTTCCAGTCAATCCAAACAAATTATTCAAATGTATGAACAACATTGTTATTCAGCACAGAGGTTACACCCTGAGCAACTAGTGCTTGTGATCACTCGAAGCACATACAGACTGGAGTTCACATTATAAAGATTGTGTAAAGAGTCCCAAAAGAAACTGCAGTGAATCAAATTTAACAAGTAGATAAACACAAACTTAATCTGTAGTTCCATATGTAGACTGTGTTTTGGGTGGTCACAGAAGAATATTCAACTATGGTCAAACTGGCAACAAAATGTTTTAATACTGAATTAGATTTAGAACTCATTTTGATGATGTGGGATTTCTACTTCCATTGTTACTCTTATGAAACCCACCCCACATTCCAAATCCTACTTCATGTATAAAGCAATCTTGGTTTATCTTTGATATTCCTGTAAGATCATTTGGAGAAAAGAGGAGAAAAAAAACCACCATAGAGAAAATTTTTGGGTATCAAAAAAAAGGCAAACACATACAGTCATTCACCACTTAAAATACGGGCTTCATTATTAAAATGGGTAGATTGCTAATGAAGTTTCCTTCTTTAAAAGCAACATAACTTACAATGACAGCCAGTTTCAAGGGAACAGACATAACAGATTTCTAAGACTTCTAAGGAAACACAATTCTCTTTATCTTTTAGATAATTTAAAGACATGTAAATAGTTCCCTTGGAGCAGAAGAAGAAATCACATTATACTGCAATAATTCAACAGCTCACAAATTATTTCCAAGTAATAGGACAAGAGGCAATGGGCAGAAATTGATGCACAAGGAAGTTCCACCTGAACATGAGGAAGAACTTCTTTCTGTGCAGTGACTGAGCAGTGGAACAGGTTGCCCAGAGAGGTTGTGGAGTCTCTCCCTCACTGGAGAGACTAAAGAGCCATCTGGATGCAATCCTGTGCCATGTGCTCTGGGGTGAGCCTGCTTGAGCAGGGAGATCAGACCAGATGACCCACTGTGGTCCCTTCCAACCTTGCCAAAATGAGTCAACACAATCTCAAAATTATTTATGGGGAAGCAGGCTGCAAAACATGTTCCAGGGTGCCTAAGATGGTTTAATAAGAGCCATGGAGATGCTGACATCCCAAATGAAGGTCCAGAAAACCAAAATATTCAGAGAAAGGTACCGATAAGCCCCCTAAATAATTCTCCACACTCAGTATGCCTCCTCCCTCTCCAAACAGGAAATCCTTTCTAATCAGGAACCTTCTAAACAACCTCTGTTGAAATTCCAGTGCAATCCCTTGTAAGAATTACATTTTTCCTAAAGCATTCCTTTCAAAATTGCTTTGATGCTTTCTTCAATACTTCTTCTTATGGAATAAAAAAAAAAGAAAAAAAGGAGTAAGAAAGAATTCATGTAAATAAAGCAGATTAATTCTTTAGAGCACTTTGACATCAGCATTAAGATATGATAATTTCTTGCTTGCTGTAAGCATTTGTCAACTTATTAGCCAGCTAAGATTAAGCAAAAGAAATAAACCACAAATAAACAGTCAGACCCTGCTTTTGCAGCAAGTGTAATTGATTTCTTTTCTGTGAAAGAAAACTTACCAATGGTGTAATATCTCTTCAAATCACTCCTCCGTGGGTGACGCCTTTGGGTGTTGGTGGTGCTGTCCTGCTCCTCCTCAGAAGCCACTGCTGGAGTGGCAGGTAGAGGTTTGCTGGGCTGAGGTGTCTGAGCTTCAGCTGCCACTGGGTTGCATCCTGGCCCACTAATATCCACTGACTGGGACTTCTTCTTTAATCTAAAGGCAATTTAAGACAGTAAAGTATTATTAATCATCATTCTACACCTAGATTATGTGTAGAATAACAGCGATATTCCACTGTTCATTGTACAATAATTTGTGTATGCCACAGCTGAACACGGACCAGCAGTGACAAATGAGGCCTTGCATTAATTTTCTCTTTCAGGTTCTGCTAAATCAGTTACAGCATGTCCATCTCCCATGTTGTTGCAAATAGTAAACTGCCCTCAGATCAGATGCAGAGCTGCTTGAAGGATCAGTCCCTAATCTATTCCCAAGATGAGCTGTGCACCATTCCCACCTTATCATTAAATTGCTTGGCTTATGTTTCCACAGATGAGGGGAGCAAAAAGAAATTAAATAATTTGCACAAAGTCACTGAAAGCCTTGAGAGAAAAGAATTGATGTATGATCTTCTGAATTCAGATGTAGCTCTGCAACTGCATTTCCCATTCTGCAATATTTTCAACATATTGTTTCTCAAGAATCTCACTAACTCCAAGTATCATTTTTGCACTGCAATAGCAGTGGACAAAGGAAAACAAATTCTCTGTTCTGCAGAAGAAATTAATGTTCAGTCATTACTGGCATCTGGGTACTGTATGAATTATTAACCACTGTTCTCTGAGCCCAACATCCAGCTAGTTTTTTACCCCTCTAGCTGCACACACATCCAAACATAACATCACAACTTGTGCACAAATATATTCTCAGACATTGTAAAAATCCTTTTTAAAGTGGAGGCAAATGACATTATCAGTCCCAATTCCTCTTCAGATCTAGACATTTTATCAAAGTTCTGAGGGCAAGACTTAACTAACTCTCAAATCCTACTTTGGAGTGGGGTGAGTACATCCCCATCACTGATTCACCGTAGTTCTGATATCTCTACTATCTCTAGCAACGTAAAATAGAGGTTACTATGCTGCTGAAGTTAATGAAGAGAGACAAATTACCTGCTACAATGAAGTTCACAACATACACATTGGATTTTGTCAATGCTTTTCTTAAATTAGGTCTCTATAAATGTATATTGCTGACTACATGATTTAATCCTGGAAATAAAAGAGGTTTATGACATTGCAGTGAGATATTGATTCGAGAGGTAGGGATCATAACAACTCTGAAATTTTGAAGCACGTGAAGTAAAATTATAAAGTTCTGTAATACTAGAGGACAATTTTATTAGGCTAACAATTTAATGCTCAGCAGCCCCCTCTTAACTCTGCACTTTCTTATTTTTCAAACATTTTCCCCAGGTATTGGTTGCAATTAAACAGCATGGACCACTCCACTGAGAATGGAATCTGCTAGTTTAAGATATTAACTGATTAAATATTGTCATAATAATAACAACTGCTCTAAATAGATTGGAAAATACACCGGTCATGATCAACCTCTGGAAGATACGCTAATGTATCAACGTGTATGTAGAATATTATGAATGGCGCTATGAGGGCAAAATAACCATACTCATACGGGGTATTGCTTAGTCCAGGGAAAGGATTAGAAGTTAGAAAATTGGCAGTTAGAAATCAACTTCTTTATTCAGTAAAATTACTTTCACTAGAACCTTTTTATGGACTAGTCCAGGGTGTCTTGCATTTGAAGGAGTGGTTCTCAGCTCCAGTGACTCCACATAAACAGCTCAGGTTGACAGGGACATTTATCCCTCCTACATATAAGAAAGGCTGTACTGCATCATCTCGACTAATATCTCTAACAAGTCTATCAATGGATATCTTTTCAGCCTCTGATTCTGGTTTATGGGTCTTCTGACTTAGACACTGCACCTTTGGAGTTACATTTCTTGGTTTGTCCTTAATTACTCCAGAACTCATTTAAAGTTCTGAGGTAGGCAGCATCCAGCCTTGACAACTTCTGGTTTAACCCCGCACTGTGTTCATACAGAAACACCAGTAGCTTATTTTAATGACTTATAAGAATGACATTATGAGAAACAATGAACAAGTATTGCTCCACATAAACCAGCTGCCTACATTTGCTCTTGCTGTTCAAAGAGCCTTACAGGTATGGGAAGAACTTGTTACTGTGATAAAAATATCTTTACTTGAAGGGTCTTGGTCAATGGACCTGCATATGGAGTCAGTGGAGACATAGCTTGGGATAAACTAACAGCACTAGGAGCACTGATACATGTAAAATCAAGAATGGACAGGGCATCTTCTCTGAGTAAACATTGTGTGGGAAGAAAAGAAAGCTCTTTTGCTTGAAATGATGTTCCTGAAACTGAGACCTTTTTTTGAACACTTATAGCTTTAAGCCTACAGCTGATCAAATATATTTATCCAAAATGAAGGCTGGAATATTTCATTGAATAATTAATAGTGAAATGG
This sequence comes from Buphagus erythrorhynchus, assembly GCA_013400855.1. Taxonomy (NCBI): domain Eukaryota; kingdom Metazoa; phylum Chordata; class Aves; order Passeriformes; family Sturnidae; genus Buphagus; species Buphagus erythrorhynchus. The sequence continues at coordinate 72,563 of VZTT01068678.1, forward strand.
TATTCCATCATAATGTTATTCTGCTACATTGTTGAATATACCATCTCTCAGGTGATATAAAAGGTCTTTTTAATTCCTTACAACTAGAAACCTTTGAAGATTTAAAGGATGACTTTTGAGAAGAAAATCACTAGTTTTTAAGAAGTAATGCTCTGCCTCAGACCACAGCTTTCACTGTGATGGCAGGATATTGCTTCTGTGTTGTGCAAAATAGCTGTGGGCAAAGAGGCTACAAAGTGTTTAGCACCTCTCCATAATCCTGAGGCCTCCAGATCAATAAGTGTACATATGTCCTGCATTATGCAAGTCTCTGTTCTGCCCCAAAGGAAGACAGCAGGTGAGTGAAAATAAACTTTACAAATTGAAAAATACTGTTATGATTTATATTTTCAGCTGTGTTATGAACACATTTTTCACCACCAAGGCTGTCTGAAGGACAGTCCAATTAATAAAGCTGTCTGAAGGTAGCTAATAAAATAGCTTGCTGCACTGTGGGGAACACCAGATTGTTATTACAAATACACTGTCTATTCTTCTAGCATCACATAGGAATAAAGGGATAATACCTGTCATCTGCGCAGTAAAATTTTCACATGGCCTTTTTCAAGTGACTTATGATTAATGAAAGACTTGGTTGAAATGCCTGTAGCAAATTAATGTCAAAGAAGTTACCTATTCTTGCAATTGAGAATAATTTAAAAGTAAGACTTCCAAAGAAATAAGTACCAAAATTAACAAAGCAGGAGCATGACAGCCAAGCAAGTGCATGTAATATTGTCAAACTGTTCTTGAGAGACCATGGTGACAGTGCTTTTTCTGGCAGGAAAGACAAAGACACAGGGTCTGAATTAATCCAGACTGCAATAATAGGGTCATCTGAGTAGGACACAGTTTCAAGCAAGGACACAATTTTACGGCAATGACTCGACAAAAACAAAGAGTTTACTCTAATGCACCTTCCTTCAGCCCACCTGAACTGTATATTGATACAGCCATGGCTAGTAAATACTTTGAAAAAACACTGCAGTCTTCAAACTGTGTCTTCAGTAGACCACCATATCTTGCAAGTAAGTCTGAGTTCTGCATACATTTTAAAGCCAAAAGAACGAATTCTCCATAAACCTAACCCTTCTCCAAAACCCTGCTTTATTACTAGCTTTGTGTTGCACTTGGTTTTGGGTTTTCAGCTGGGTTTTTTTATATATATTACAGTTGCACAGTTGGGCTGAAATTATTTATTCTTCATCAGAAAGGAATATGAACATGAAATGCCTTGGGATCACATTCCTCATTCTTGCTTTGTTTCAGGCTGCTTGCTTGTAGGAAAATAAATAAAAGAAATACTGCAGCAAATATATTTTATCTTTTATTCTACGTATTTTGTAGCAGCCTTCACCTAACTTTCAACAATGGGTGACACAGGTCTTTCCATATTGCCTGGTATGACACAAAATGCTGCTGCTTGCTGCAGCCTCCCCAGCTGACAGCCAGAGAGTGATAGCTGCAAAGACAGCACTGCACTGGTTGGGCTGGGAAATGCTTGTCTGACAGCAAAGACAAAGTCCTAACTTGACTGAGATCTGAAGTAGAAGGGGCAAAAATTTCTTTTTCTGCGGCTATCCTTAAACCATAGGAACTCTAGGGGAGAGAAAACCATGCAACAAAACAACGAAAAGCTGAATCCTCTGGGACATGTGGAACCCTGAGCTGGTTACTGCTGCTGGCTACTGGCAGCTTCTGTGAATTATGGTTGTGCTCTTCTTGGGATGTTAGAAGAGAGACATATTCCTAGCAAAAGTGGCTAGTTCAGAGGAGAAGCTATCAGGGAATAGCTCTGAAGGACCAGTTGTTGACAAGTAATCAAGACAACACATCCTAAGGCCAGAGCTGGGGTTACTCAGCTGCTGGTGGCCAGGTCTGGAGATGCTGTGTTTGCTTGGAACACAGCTATGCAGCACCTTGGTTTGACATAACCCTGTTCAAACACACATTTGGTGCACCTGCTTGTGTAGTTCAATTGCACTATTGTATAGTTCAATTGCACTACTGCTATAAGCCATTAAACTCCCATTTTCTCCATTTCTATCTCACTGTATCTTCCTAGGACATACGCTGCTCATCCCAATAACTCCAGCTGTTGGAAACCTTCTATGCAGTCTTGGTACCTCTAATCTACTGAACAGAGGCACAAAACCCAAATCTGCCTCTCAGCACCCTCTGGTTACTAATCACTGAGGGTTTGTTCATTCAGCCAATCCAGGAGGATTAGGAATGTGCATCTCCAAGCTGTGTGATATGACATCCCTGTAGGTAGATACATGACTAGCTGTTGAACTTGCACTTTATTTCTCTGTCTTTCCTCTGCATACAACTGCAAGGTTTCCTACTGCATCTTAGAAACCACTCAACAGATGCTTTGACCTCCTCCTGCCCAGCTGCACTGAGCTCCTGAGCAGCACTTCCCAGGAATGGGTCACTTTGAACAGTTTCCTACCAGTTCCCTCAAAAAGAAAATGTCATCATGTGTTTGGTAGGCCATACGGGTAGGAAGTCCTGAGGCTAGTGAATTACCCAGAAATTCTGCTGTAGAATTTATGAGCATTAGGATTTCATTCCTGGCATTCATTATCACAAACCTATTCCAATCCTAACAAAATCCATGCAATTTTTTAAATATTAAAACGTCAAACAGCATTTTTGTAAAGCAGGATGACAAAAAAAAAATAAGGCACTCTTTTCTAAAGAGGTCCTGAAAGCCATCATGGCTGGCAGTTCAGTTTGAAACAAAAGAGGGGGGGGAAAAGGAAACATTTAAACCATTTATGGTGGAAAGAAGCAACCATAAGGAGCATCTCAGGAGCTGGGAATCTGTGCAATTAGGTCTGTGCGAATTTCTAAGTAAAAATCCCTTACTGAAACAAAGATTTGGAGGAAAGCCTAGCTCATTCTTATCTACTGAATACAAAAAACCCCTCTCTGTGCCCCTTGTGACTATTGCACATATTTTACTACACAGTTAATAGGAGAGGCAAAACCTTTCATTTGAAGAGTGATGTTTACTCTTCAGAGATGTATTTAGTATTTTTGAATACCCTGAAGAGCTGGTTAGGAATTTGATTTCTTTGTAACAAGAAATGTGATTCAAACTGATGTCAACATCCAGTTTTTACCTGATTTAAAAAAAAACAAAAAACGAGGTAAACTTCTATTTTAAACCCAACACTGCAAAGGTCTGACAACTTAAACACAGGAGAAGGCCTAACCCCCTGATGTCTGCACAGAGAGCTCCCAAGACATTTATTTTATTCTCCTGTGGACACACGGGTTGTTCCCCACAGCCAGGACAGAAATCTGCATTTGCACATGGTTGGGGCATTTTTTGGCTGTTTTGGCATTTCAGAGGGATCAAGTAAAAGGCTTGTGGTCTGCAGCTGGGCTGCACTTACAACCCAACACTTCTGTGTGCCTGCAGCATGAGGCAATGCCATGGAGGGCTGCTAGAAAATCTTTTGTTTAATGCTCTTGAATATGACCTGGTTATGGCTCTGGCCATCCCCTTCCAAAAGGAAGATAGCAGAATTAGACTGGCACAGAAGAAAACCACCTGTGATGATGACGAGTTGGCTCCTCATGGCGCAAGACAAAATAGACTGTGGGAAGGAATTACCAGCAGGGAAACCCATCAGCAATCAGAAAGGGGGAGGGAAGTGGTTTTACACCGATGGAAATTGCAGAAGAACCAAAGGAAGGCAAGCAATGTGTTTAGAGCAAACAGAGCTAAGTACTTCTTTGAATGGTATACATAATTGCACAACAGAAATAATTGTACAGACAAGGAGTATCACTTGGTACAGAAAAGAAAGACATGAGTCAGGCAGAAAGCATCCATTAGAGGCTATGAAGCATGCAGGTACTTCAGCAAACATATTCCTTGAGCCAAGGGTTGCTGGAAGGTGGAGGTTTTTCACAAGGAAAGAGTCACTCAGTATATGCTCCATCTTTTGTATTATTACTAATTATCCATTGCCAAGTACTGCAGGCAACCGAGTGCAACAAACCTGCAATTCAAATCTGAATTGGCCATTATGAATTGCAGAGGAAAAGAAAACAAACACCACATAGCAAAACAGAATATAGGACGGTGCTAAATCAACGTGTCACAGTAAACAAACAAAAACCTGCAGAAAAGCCCTTCAGTCTGTTCCTTAATGTGTTGATCATGCAGCAGAGTTTTCAGAAAACACAAGCAGCATATGAGATCATTTGACGGCACAGAGCAAACACAATGTGATCTTCACATGGGTGGAGATAGGAAAGGATTGGGAATGAATTCACACCCACACAACCCACACAACAATTCCAAGTGGCAGGTATGTATTAACAATGCAACACTGAGCCCAGCTTCAGCAAAGAAAACATTGCAGGCATGAGAGCTATGTGAAAAATAAATAGAGGCATTTCAACATTGTTTTTGCTTTATACTCCCGACATTATGTATTCGAGCAAGTAGAGGAAGAATACAAAACACTCTTTTTCATTCCTTTATACACATTACCAAAAAGTACCTTGCAAAGACCTGGCAATTGTTAATCATCAGAGTACCAGAAAGCAAACCAAAACCACCCTCTCTCCACCTCCTAGTCATCCTTCTGGGAAGTGACCACAGCACATGCACATAGGAAAACTGTCACCATCCCTCACTCTATAACAAAGGACAATGTCAAACCAGAAGTTTTGACCAGGCTTCAGGGAGAAGATTAATAGTGTCTAAATAATTGAAAAATAGCTTTTTTTGCTGTGTGGAACAGGCAACCCACACACTTTTAACAAGATTTATAGACGAAGCTGGAACTTCATGGGTTTCAAGGGCACATCACAGAATAAAGACTTACAAAAATAAACACAAACCTTGTGATTATTCCTGGGAGCATGACAGCACTGCTACAGGTAAACCCTTGGAGGATCATTTACAGAAGACATATAGATTGGTTGCTGCCAGGTTAGATCCATGAACTCCAAGCGAGAGAATCCAGAATCCACTTGTGGTTCAAGTGTGACAAGACATTCTCACTGCCTGGGAGAGAAGCGTTAGTGAGTCCAAGGGCAAAGCAGTCAAAGTGCTCTCCACATCACACATGGGCCTGGAGAGGTACATCCAGGAGGATGAGGCATGGCAGGAGTAGGGAGGGAGGTGATGATGATAATGATAGAGGAGAGGAAAATGGCAGCGATCACGCTAAATACATAATGCAACTCAAATAGTCATAGCATATACAATTCATTCTTATTTTCCTGCCTAACCCTATATAAGGATTAACAGCTCAAGATCATATGGCTTCTCCAAGGCTGTATAATATTTTACAGCTGCTTTACATGGTGGAAATAATATGCTCTGCTACTAAGGTTTGTGTTTTGTCAGGGATGAGAATTTCTTGATCTGTTCTTTCAGAATTTTGAGAGGGTGGGTTGCAATGCTGTACTATTTGCTGACAGATATCTTGATTCTGGACATGTTTTAGAAGAGATGTGTAAAGTAAATTACTATTTTGAATCTCACTATTTTGTTAATAGCTGCTATACTGTTATTTAAATAACTCCCACTAGTTCCATTTTCACAAAAGCTCTTCCAGTGCATTATGCAAATCTACTTCAGTACAATTTTCATGGGTCTTGAAATTTCCAGCTCTGTCATATTCAGCAAAGAAAAATTTTGCATAATGGTTGAAAAGTGATAATGATTTCTATTTCATTCTTATTTATCTCAATAATGTTGCAGGATTATATCTGTTGAAGCTTTATTTATAAGGATAGATTCAAACTGTCCAGACTATTTTAAGGTTTGATCTCTAAGGAAAGTCGTTACTTCACCTGATTAGAAGTTCTTGAAAGTTGCTTTATTATAGGCTATGCAACCAGCACCCAGATCCTATTCCACTGAAAATTACTGTGAGATTGTCACACATTCTGTACTGTGGAGGATCACATTCTACATTACCATCTTCTGTCCCATACACTGAGTTGAGAGTTTTCAAGGGCCAGTGTATGCAGTGGTCTGGGAGCTACATGGTATACTCTTAGACATACAGAATACCTTGCTTACAGTGAAGCCATACAAACTTACAATATTTTTCCATGTAATTAACTTTGTCATAGTATCATCATTTTCTGTGCTAGCTGCAAGTAATTTAGACATCAACAAAGCTGTTTTATCCACGGACTTTAATTTAGGCAATTGCATTTACATTTCTGATTCCAGCCCTGTGCTTGGCTGTTTTCTGAGTTGTTTACAAGTCAGCTGCAATATCCCCAGGCACTTAATGTTCCCGAGATTTCTGCGCTATATGCAATCATAACATGCATACATTTATGTAGTCAAATTTGGAAGCAAAAGGGCTTTTTAACTTCTCAAAAGAGATGGCAGAGCAGGTTGAAAGTTACAATGCTCTTACAGTACCACAGATTTGTGTGCTCTAGTTCTACCATCTCAATGAATAATCATCAGCACAGCAGGCAACCACAGCTCAGGTTCAAATAACATGCTGTGGATATGCTTGTCATAAGACATGGAAACACAAATCTGCATATTCTTCTGTCTTGCCCAGCAGATCATAGAGCTTGAAAAAACTTTAAGACTTCTTTTGAAATATAGTACTAATTTATACATCATTATTACCTCTATTCCATGAGATATAAATGGGATAAGACATTCTGATCCCATCACTGAAAATTCAGTGATGTATAAAGGCATTTTGTGAAAGGGGAATTGATAACAAACCATCAGTGATGGAGATCCAGCCAGCAACCTCTGAGCCCAGGCAGATACAAGAGCCCTGAGGCTGCAGTGCCCCCAGGCAAGTGGGGACCTTTAGGTCTGGCCTTCCTCCTGCAGCTGGGCATCCTGCACTGTCTCCTGACATCCTCTGCCTTGTTACAAGGGGCTGCTTGGCAGCTGGAACACCAGCCCTGGGGCCAGAGGTGCAGCAAGCCAGAGAGTCCTTAGTGAGAGCATTAAGACATGCTGCAGAATGTAAAGACCATGCTCTGTGAGCTGCCAACAGATCACAGGGCTGAGGAGGGGAGCCAGTCCAGGGCAGCAGCAGCACAATCTCACAAGAAATCATCCAAACTCTCCTCGTGCTCCTCTCCAAATGGAACATCTTCCTCCTTGAGCCACAAGATTTACCCTTGTGCTGAGGTTAAAGTGCCTTTTGGGCAAAGTCTGTATGAGGAGGCTAAAACATCTAGAATTTCTCCTTGCCAGGAACATAAACTGGTTCTCAGAGTTTTCTGCAGGATACAATTATATCAGGTAGATCTCTGTGGAGACACTTAACCTGTCAAAGGCAAGTTAGAGACTAGGCAAAATGAGAAATCTTTCCTCATCATTGCCAAAGCAGAATTGAATTTTTGCCTTCCAACTTATGCATAATTCAAGTATTTTGAATAGTAAGTATAATTTTAGCATTTTAGTGAAATGTGCAGAAAACATATAGACAGTATAAAATGAGCTTTATATTGGTTGGCTTTTTTGAATGTTTGATCTATACACCATATCCTGCACTGAAAACATGGTAATTTTAGCTCTGTTTTCTTGAGGGAGTTTCTCCAGGTACTGGCCACACAGGTTTTAAAAATTCTTGTCTTGTTCTTTTGGCATTTCTTATTCATAAATCAGGTTAGCCTATACTAGATGGGAACTAAAGATCTTCAAAAATACAGGAATATTTTATACTCAAGACAAAATTATCCTCCTACCCTTCTGTCAGGAGACCTACCTGCTCTAAGCATTTGAGCTCTGATTAACTCCAGCCAGTTTTCTCTTTTCACCCAGGGCCTTTAACACGGCCAAGCAGCTACTGGCATTTCCACCAGAGCTCCCAGAATGGCCCAGGGGGCTGAGTGGGGTGCCAGCCCATGCTCTGTTCATTCAGACACTGCAGCTGCACAGCAGATAGAGGTCCAGAGCCCTGGTAAGGGCCCACTAGATACAAATAGAAAATGGGAAGTCTGTTAATGACACCTACTGAGAAAATGCTATCTTGGGCATATGTTTTCATTTCTTGTCATCCTAAGAAGTAAGAAATGCCCCTTGATAAGCTGACTAATAACAGGTTGTACTGAGAATCTATATATAAAGGAGAAGCATACTTCAGAACAGATAGGTTGTTAAATACTGCTTACTTATTTAAAAATAAATGGGAAACCCACACAACTATTTTGTTTCTCGGTTTTGTGGAAGTAGGAGGAACATTTTCAACAACTTTTTACTTTGTGTTCACAAGAGTATAAAGGCTGTAAAGACATTTCTTTATGTCTTCACCCTCCAGGCACAGCCCACAATGATGATGATACACCCCTTTGGCTGCAGAAGGGTCTGTGCAGCAGGGGAAGCTCTCCTGCACCAGGCAGCAGGAGCCACAGGAGATACAGAAGCTGCAGGAGTGGGAGCCAGGGCATGAGCAGCCCTAGGAGAGAATGAAGTGGCTCAAGCAGGCATAGACATGTGCTTGCATTGCATGTGCAATGATCAAAGAATATCACTGGCTGCCAGAAGCCACTGAAGATATAGCTAGCAGATTTCCACTAATTTAAAATACCTGTCTTCAATAAAAATGCCATGATTCATTTGGATTTTCCCCATTTACTGAAAATAAGGCACTTCTAGACTGCAGAAAACGTTGTCACCACCAGATCTCCTGCTGGGGCTGTATCTGTGCACAGGGCCAGGGCTGTGGGCTGCTGGGGGTGGCACAGGTGTCTGCCTCACCTGAACTTCAAGCAGGCAGGGTGGACATTCCAATTACAACCATCACAGAAAAAATAAATATGTCCTCTAGTACTTACATAATTCAGATTTATATAACTATGTAAGATTCTTTAAAAGGTGTATATTTTTAAAAATCTACTTTAAAAAAATATTTAAGCACATCAAAAGACATTTTTCAGACTTTCCTGAAAAAAAATCTATACCTTGTTTCTATTCCACATAGTAATAGTTTAGGAAAGGATACGTTAGGAAAGGATATAGCCTAAGACAGGAAGGTACTCTTGTATTTTATAAGTTACAAAGTTCATTTTGTTATCTACAGACAGAAAGCTTCATTTTGAATTTGTATGTTTTATAAACCCAACTTGACACAATGTACTGCAGTTATCAAATTTGTCAGCATTTTTGCAGGAGTTGAACTTTCTTCTGACAAATGTTTCCAGTCAATTAAATTACAATAGAGGGCAGCACAATGAAGTGTGTTACTGCTCAGTCTTTAATAAACCAGTTGTGTATTCGTGAGTCTCTCCCAGCTTCCTGACAGGGGTACTGATTCCATGGCATCCTTAGGTCCCTGCCTGATGCTGAGGCCACCAGCAAGGTGGTTGAGCTGTCTCCATCCTGGGAAGGAGGTGATCATTAATGCACCCCATGGCTAATCAAGGGATACCACCCAAACTTTTTTAACATGTGCAATATAAATCTCCAGCTTTCAATTTTAATGTCAATGGTAAAAAGAAAGCTCTTAATGTCAATGGTAAAAAGAAAGCTCTGACTTGCAGGAGGTTAAGGTACCTGAGCTCTTCTCAGCATACTACTCTGGCAGAACTGTATTTCTTGAACCAGCTATAGAGGCAGGTCACAGCTTGCCAAAGACCAATTGGCCCAGTAGAAAATGCACATGCATTTCAGTTCAAGAGCAGACAACATGCATCCTCCTTCTGTGGAGTTATCTACCAACCCACTACACCACAAAAGCACTTAAACATTGAAACACTGATTATGTTGCATTTAGAAGCCTTGTAAGAAATTGCATTAATAAACATGAAATAGTTGATGCCTGAGAGGCAAGAAAGTGCCCAGGATGATACAAGCCTGCTCAGATTCTTGACTTAAGGCACCAATCTTGGAAAGCAAAACATTTCAGTGCAACACCAAAGAAAAACGACCCCTCTCAGCTTTTCCCTTCTTTTTTTTCAGGACACATCTTGCCTCTGTGCTCCTGTGCTTCAATGAACTCCCTTGGGTCAGCAGTGTTTGAGCTGCTGTGTCTTCAGTAACAGCACTCTCTGTCAGGAGCATGGGGAGGATTTTTGGGACCACAGCCCCTGGGCCTGCACACTGCAATAAGCACAAGTGTTTTATTCTTTCCTTCCCAGAGACTTACAGAGGAGCTGCTTGACATTTAGGAACAGTTACTGCTACAGTCTTGGTGAATGGAGCAGGAAGGAACATGCTCCTAGGGGGGCAGTTCTCACAAACCCTGCAGGGACATTGCAACAGGTTAAAATGAGATGACCAAGCTTTATCCACAGATTGGGGATCTTCTTAACCTTTCAGCTGCAGATGGGGGAGACAAAGAAAGGAAGAAGAGGAAGGAAGGGGAAGATAAGCAGCACTCCCAGGCAGCCACCTCTGCTTCCCTAGAGGCAGCAGTAGCTGCTGCCCAGGCTGCAGCTCGTGTGTGCTGGGAAGGGCTCACCACCACTCGTGCCTTATCCCTTGCAGGTGGGACTCACAGCCAGCACGTACTGAGATTCAAGAAGACAGTCTAAAGCCATAATTCAGTTTCATGCCAAACTAAAAGACATGTCCTCTCCAGCAGACATGGATGACCTTTCCCTTGAACCACCACTTAGATTTATGTCTGTGACAAGCAACAATCTTTTCCTATTTTTTTTTCTGCTCACAATGATACAAAATAGAGTTGGACAAGCATAGAAACAGGAGATTGCATAACACAGCTGCCCTGCAGTGTTTTTTATTATAATTTTTAAATCAATAAGTCCAGAGAACAGAATAAGCACTGCAGCTACACCCACTGCCAGACACTGGCAATCTATAGGTACAGTAAATGACATTAATGAAAGAAGAATCCAATCCAAAAGCACTATACTGAGGTTTATCAAAGCACAGTGAAGCTTTTTTTTCCCTAGTCCAGAATAAAGAGCACCTCAAGCATGGTGCCTGGCTGACATTGCCAGGTTAAGATCCCCATGATCAAACATAAGCCTCAATGGATAGATGAACAGAGAAATACAGGAGATGAGGAGTTAGTGCCTGACAATGTGAAAAAAAAAGAAAAAAAGCCAAGGAGAGATTTAAACAGTTTCAAAGGATCAAAACCAGAGTCCAGAAGACAAATGAGGCCATAGCATGTTAAATGAGGCAAGTGAGTTTGGAAACATTTGTGTATTTAGCTTCCTAACTAGAGCTCAGCTCCAAGGCAGTAGTGTTAACCACCTGATCAGAATTTGTAAGGAAACAGCATACAAACTAAAACATGGAAGCTGCATTTTGATGCATGCAATAAAACTGTCAAGATTTTAGAAGCCCTGTTAGATAAATCAGATGTTTTTTGTCTAAATGCTAAATGAGAATCAGTAAATCACATTTCCTTTGCAGGAAGTATTGGCAGTATTTCAACATGTATTTAACTAATCTCACAATGTGTGGTTTTTTTCCTTGGTTAATCTTCTATGAAAAGGAACTATTAGAAAATCAAAATATTATGGCTAAGTCTTGTTAATTGCTCTTAGACACAGATAGGTAAAACCTCTTTCACCTCATATGAGAAAAATGTGAGAAATAAGAAAAAACTTAGGAATATAAAACAACAGAAAATAAAAATAAGAGATTGGAATCCACTCCCTTCATGCTGTTCAATAGCCCTCTGTGTATATATATAGACTTAGTTCAGATCCCAGTAAATTTGGGAGCAACTCCTTACCACATTAATGGTAGAACACATCTATTAAAACCTGTGCAAATCTTTACACAACATTCAAAGGAATAGAAAAGGAAAAAGGCAGTAGAATTGCTCACTCTCCTGCCCATCCAGACAGGATGGAGGCACTGTTTGGTACCTGCCCTCACTGAGCATGTCCTGCTCCTGCCTGCTGTACGGGATGGATGGCTCTGCTGCAGCTGCATGAACCAGGCAGGGTCCTCTCCTGGAAACCCTGGGAGCATAAATACTCAAGCCTAGCTGCTTCAGTAAAGACCTCCAATGTTTCATGAAGCCAAGACTTCCACTTTCAGAATAGTTTAGGCACAAAACCCCCAACTTTCCAACAAAGTTAAAACACAGAAGTAGTCAATTTGGATTGGGAAATTCTTATGCTTCCCAAATTTTGTCTAAAATACTAATTCCCTCTAGAAAAATGTATGGGTTGGGTAAACTAACTCCAGAATTAACAGACTTGATCTGGCTGTAAGATTAATGATAGGTTTATATTTTCATAGAAATATTTTAAAGCAACCACAAAGATTCATCTGGAGATACCTAAAATCAGACAGAAATCCAGCCCAGTGTCTTTCTTAGTAGTGATCATTACAGTGACCTCCTGCTGATCCAGTCCCACAGCTTTCTAAGATAATTGGGTGCCCACAAGATATGTATTTTGAACATTGTTGTATTCATAATTTATGTGAACAAAATACAGAGTACCTTGACCTTCCATTACATTTATTCTGCAGTATATAGGGCAGGAGGGAAAAAAAAAGTACATATATTCCAAGAATATAAAGCTTTTAATGTTAATATGGTAGAAATTAGTAATTTCCCTCTATAAAATGACATGTAACAAACAAGTGGAAAAAGGGCAGATACAGTATGTTATGTATGAGAACTGGTATCTTCATCTGTGCTGCAGCTACTGCATTTCATCTTTACAGAGTGCTGAGAAATCAAGAAGTTATATAACTTAGTGAAAAGCTGATAGGGCCAGTGACATTTTAAATCCCACTCTGTGAAAATCAATTGCAAGATGTGAAAAGAAAAAAAAAACCTCTTCAGGAACCAAAATCTCCATCCCATAATATATCCGTATATACGTACACTTTAAAATAAAAAAAGAGCAACGGAACTTTGAAGAAAGAGAGAGTGTGGGAGGGAAGTGGAAGGACAGGCAGAGCAGAGAAGGAACAGATTAATCACAGATCATTTCAAGATACTGTTATGAGGAAGCAAAAAGACAATTTATTTTGATGGCACCCTTTTGATTCTGCTTATGCTAAATAGAAAATAGGTAACATAGTAGTAATTTACAACATGGAGCTTAATTGGAATTAGAAAGCCAAACAATCCAAAAGCATATGCTTTTTTTTAACCTGGAAACCACAGCACAGTCCTACATGGATCAGTCTTTACTTTTCTAAGGGGAAATGGCCCCATCAAAAGGATTTAAAGCTATCTGTGATTGGAAGCAGATTAGGAAGAGTCAGACCTAATTTATTTTCCAGTTGTCTCAGCAAGAAAAAACAAAAGAGACTATGATACTGACTCAGGAACCATAAAAGAATCTCTACAATCCACAAAAATAGATTTTTTAATATTCACAACCATGACTCTCCCTTTTTATCCATTCAAACACGGGTCACCATGAAAAGAAAAGATCTGGTAATTCTCATTTGATTCATATACATGTGAAGTGATCTTTCAGAGACGGAAAGCAAAAGAAGACATTTTCTGTAAAAGGGGTGTAATGGATGAAAAGGAGCCCATTCAAAATATACCCAAAGCACATGAAAAGTGAATTCACTGAATGAGTGCCAAATTCAAATCATGTTCCTGCTTGTCCAGAAAGCAGCTATTGAAGATGTCCACCAGACCAAGGTCTGCACATTTTTAGGCACAAAACTACATCTGGATCTAGTCCTGGGAGCAAAGGTGAGAGATGCACAAGCACATGGAGACAAAAAGCACCGCTGCCATACTCAGCAAAGGAAAACCTTGCACTGAGGAGAATGCCAAGAGCTAAAACTCTTGCTTGATCATCAGCATCAGCAAACTACAAGCATTTTGATGAGGTGGTCTGTTATAAAATCAAGGCTGACTCTTGAGCACAGCAAGCTGGCAAAACACAAACCTGCCCTACCTGCACAATGCTTCCTACAGCAAACAAAAAGCAGTTTATTTTACCAATAAACTTTGTGTGATAAGGACAGCTGCCAGCTGAACCTGGCATCTGCTAAACTTGCTTTCACAAGAACACTTTTTCCTCCCAGAATTATATTTAGTATCTTTTAGAAACAAACATAAAGAAATGTTCACTGCATTTTGTTCAGCCATTTCAGGATTCCCCCCACTCAAACAGCAGCAGCAGCAGAATTTTAATGACTGGAAAAATGCAGCAGGGCTGTAAGAGAATATTGTACTGCAGCAAATCACTGCTTCTGTAGGTTTCCTTCACTGTAGCTCTGATTTCCTAAATCTGCTACAGCACTGGTACATATTTCTGTAAAATGCAGCTCCTAGCAGAGATTAATTAGGGGAAAAAAAGGGCTTGAGAACTTCTTAATCAAGTTCTGTATTTACAATACCTAGGAAAAAGCCTAACCAAAATCCCAGAAGCAGAATTCCTGAACAGTTCCCAGTGCCATGTGATATTTCTTTCTTTACTTCCTTCTTTTTACCCCAAGTGCCTTTGCATTTTAAAGTGTCCATACGCTCACTGTACCTTTCTGCCAAACTGCCTTCCATGAAGCAATTAAATGTATAATTGAGATCTTCAAGTCATTACAAAGCAAATTCAGTGTCTTTTGGAATGGTTGTAGGGAATGAGATGACACAAATCAATTTTATGCCAAGACATACTTTTGAATGCATATATTCAATATGCATCACACAACCCCTCAGAAGCCTGAGGGGGCTGCTTCTTCCACAAAGAACACTTCCAAGGTTTTCAGGGAAGGCATTTTCAAAGCTTTAAGATAAAGCTTTCTACTGTGAATGAGCTCATAAGTCAAATATTAAGATTTTAAACTTTCTGCTGGCAGTAGGTATTTGAGGCTAGATTTATGGACAGCCATGTCCAAAAAACATTTGCCTTTCTCCTCTCATTTTGTTCACTAGTCATTAGTGGAGCTAGATTGAATGTTCTTTGAGACTCATTCCCCTATTTGCATCTTAAGGCTTCTGACAGGAAGCACTTTATCACTACCTTCTTACAGTTGACATTCTTGTTTATTCATCAGTGCTTCAGTTCACCACTCACATGGATTATTTAGTCATTCATCACTACTCAGAAAGAGTCATTGATAAAATTGTGTTTCACCGGGGGTGACAAACCTAAAAATTCAAGTTGCTGCTTCCAGGTTTTGTCAGAATCTCCAAAGTTGCAAGAACAATATTCCAGCATTTTACTGCTTTTTTCACCTCATCCTGACACTAAATGTCTAAAATGTTTCCACAAAAAGACAATATTAACTCACTACAGATTTTTTACAGCTCTGTATCTTCACATCCATATGAATGGCCCATGATTCAGGATGTGTAGGCTCAGCAGACAGTAAGTGCTGTCTCATCTGGATGACCCTGTAAACCCACAGCAAGTCTCCTGCTTCCCTTGCTTAGCTCTCTTCTAATTCCTCCTCATGCTTCCATCAAGCAAATGGCACTACTCTGAAGATCTCCCCATCCTAACCTCCTTGTTTTTCTCTAACACTTCTCCATTCATATTGCTCCACTACCTCCACGATTTCAGGACTAAAGGAACATATAAGAAAAATGCAGATAAGAAAATTCATAGAACCGAGCTAAGCCACTTCAATAACTAGTTTCACATGGACTCCTCTCTGCAGGAGGTTTTTTTCATTTTTCCTTTTTATAAGAAGAAAAAATGGGTAGAGGAATAATATAAGCAATTAGATTTTGGAAAGCTTCCAAGAGCAAAAATGTCAGGAAACTACTGCAGATGCAGTAACCTGTGCATTTCAAGCAGGAATATAAATAATAGCCCAAAATCTATTTAAACTAGCTGTGCACAACACTGATAAGAAATCACTTCCATTTTGTTTCTTAGGCTTTTGTTTGAGCAGCAGTTTGAAATGATCACACCCTGACAGAGCCTTTCACTCAGGAAGGCAGGGCTTTTTCACAAAAGGTGTGGCCAAAAGACATGGGGCATCCCTGCCTTGTCATTTCAAATTCTCACCCTCTAGCTCTAGCAAACTGCTTTTCCACCCCAAAGGCCCATTCTGAGTGTTCCATGCCTTCTTTTTGTGTTCCTGTTGGTTTTTTTCCTTACAAAAGTCTTTAAAACCAAAGGTATCCCCTTTGTTAATGTTATAATGTGGATGTGTCTTTATAAACCAACTGGAATTGTTTTATCCATTAGCCTGCTTATGAGAAAATGAGAGACCTTAATACCACAGCATGAAGTTGGAAGCACCTTAGACAGGATGCTGTCAGCAGTCTTAAAGCAAAAAGCCTGCTTCAGAAACCATGGGCACTTTCAGATACCATATACCAAAAAGAAAAGCTGTTTTTTAATATTCCTAATCCCAGCAAAATAAGACCTCCATTAAGAAATGAGAGCAGCATTCAAAAATCATTTCTCCATGGTGCTCCTCTAATACCAGGAATGCTTGGCTAAAGCAGTTCATTTTCTAAGTGGCTTTCTCAGCAGCCACTTGCCATGACACTGATGTCAGCCTCTCTCAGGTCAGGGTCTGTCTGTCATCATAGAGTTTATCTCTTGTCACTCCAGAGTTGTCAGTGCCTTCACAACTGCTTCACTCAGGAGACTGCTTAATCAGTGCCATGATTTAAAATGCAATTCAGCTCTGAAATTAATAAAAGAGAAGGTCGAACATTTCCCTCCTCAGGTACAAGTTTCTATTCCCTTTATCCTTTGACTTGAGACTGCCAAAGAGGCCACCTTATTGCTGATGAAGCCAACTCCCTCCATCAAAACTGTTAGGCTCATCAAGGAACCACATCAAGTATTTGGGTTTTTTAGCCCTAGATACTCTGTGGAGAAGGAAAGCTTCTGCTTTTCCCTGCCTCTCATCCCATCTCCTGTTCCTCCTACCAAATATACCAGGGACAGATTGAAATGAAAACCCTTGGAGGCAGTTACCTTCCCTCATCACAAGCCATCTCACTTCTACTTCAGTGACTCATCCAGGGAAATCAAATAAATTGGAATTCTCCAGCTTTTCTGCAAGTCACATTTTATTTTTCATGCTCTTCATTTTCACCAGCAGTTGTTGAGTGTACTGGCTAGTTCTTAGAGCCATCCTGACACATGAGATGTGAGAATATAGCAAATCACAAAATTTTATCAGGGATAACAGGCTTGTGAAACTGCAGTTTTAAAGAAACTTTGCAAAAGGTTTCTGCTTAATAAACCCCATGAATCACACTGTACAGTTATAGAGAACAAAACAGTATTAATCCTGTTGGAAATTGAGGAACTGCAATATGACTCTTTTTCTGATTATAGGAAGGATAGAAACACTGAAGGTCATCTGTGAAAGGAGGAATACATCACTATTTCCCAGAAGAAAACCAGTTTGAGATATAAACAACTTCTTGCATTGACATTAACTACAAATATGGCAGAGAAGCAAAGCAACACCAGGGCTGTTAGCAAGCATCTCTGAAATTCAGAAAGCAGGTGGCTAAAAGTAACAATTGGAAACAGATAGGCAATTTATTCCCATTTAGCTGTCATTTACAGGAAGAGGGAATATAAAAGTAAGAACTAACTTAGTTATCTTCCCCATAAGATGATGTATCATTGACAACACCTAAACCTGTTACATTTAACATCATGTAAGAGTGAGCCATCCTTGTGATAAGTGTCTTTTAAAACAAAGCTTCATAAAAAAATTAAAAAGGCATTTAGGTTTCTATTTGATTCCTGGCTCCTGTAATAAAATTAATGTTCCAAAGGCCATAACAGTAAAATATCCAGTAAAATCATAACTGTGATTATTTTAATCATTTTGGCCTCTTAGTTGCATCTTGAAATAAAAGTTTCAGTTGGGAACATGCTGAGTCCTAGTCTAAATTTTTGTTCTAGAAGTGGCATCTAAGGGACATATATTGTATTTCAACACTTTTAAAAGGTTGAATGCAAATTTAGGAACTGATATCAGCAATGACCTTAGGTTCACCATTTGCCTTTACCAAAACAGCACTGATCATTAAGATCACCTTCAAAACAAAGCAAATCACATTATGTAGCCCGTGGTGTTAACATCTATGCTATTATAAAACATTTACTAATGCAGTTTTGCTTATCTGCAATGGTGTCTTTCATCCTGTCCTTTCAAGGAGAATACATGGACAGCCTTATAACTGGCACAGGCCCTGACCATTGCTCTTCTTTGTAAACTTCCACCTTGTAAACTGTCAGATCAAATTTCTTCATCTTGATATTTATGAAACAGAAGCGTATCATCAGAAAGGATCATTTCCTAAATTAAATGGTTAGCCAACATCCTTCTCTGTATTACATAAAGGACCTAAAAAGAAAAGGTACCCAAATAAGAACTAGCTATTTAAAAAAAAAAAAAAAAGAATAAAAGATTAGACTACTCATGCTGCAATATTTTCAGTTTGGTATTTTCTAAGAAGCTTTATGTAAAGTACTGCTTGCACATCCAACCCTACATTGCATGGTATCCTCCCTAGCAAAAAAGTTCCACTGCAATTTCTCTTGTTCCTTCATAATGTGAAAGGTACAGAGAGGTATGAGCACTAAGGCATATGCCCATAAATGAGAGAATACAGTTGGGCAGAAATTAATGTCTAGAAATGTGGAGTAGAAGAATGTCCATTCTCTATAAAATCTACTGATGAATGCAGATATACCAGAAAACTGATATGGCAATCATATGACACCTCCCTAGTAATTTAGGCAGTGCCTAAACTCAGCTTCCCACTTAGGAACATACTGCATCACTGGTCAGAATCCTTGCAGCCAAAACTCTACAGGTTTACTTCTCCATGTTTGCCCCTAGTCCTCCTCCATATCTCCACCAAGTGGGTGAACACCTTTCTTTGAAACATGCAGCGAATCCACTGTGCTCAATCACAGATCTTCCAGCTTCAAGAACTTGTGTGCAAGGAAACGATAGCATTTTAAAGGCTAAGAAGCACAAGTAAGCAAATAAGAAAAAAAACTACATGCTGTGATATTCATGGCATGGATGCTACAGTTAATTTTGTCTTAGCAACAGTTTTAGCTTCAACCTTTCGGGAAAATGAGTGTACATATGTACCTACACTGCTTTGGAAGGCAAAGCTTTATCAAGTGTATTGGCTCAGTTGGTATTTTCCAAATTCAGCAGATAAAAAGTGAAGTACTGTATTCCTTTCTCATGATTTACTTTGACATGTTTCCTGTGCATCAGGAGGAACATTTAGATTCAGACCACTGAAAAAGTACAAGTTGTCTCCCTGTTCTGTTCTCTGCAGCACAAATCTTTCTCTTCAGCAGTTTTCTCTGCTTTGAAAGGCAATGCAATCAGATGCTGAGGGATAGAATGGAATTACTATTTCAGGCCATGAATTACACTATTCCCATTTAGAGGAACATCCTGTGTTCAAAAGCACTGAACAGCCAGAAACACCTATTGAAATCAATGCTAGTTAGTGCTCAGAACCACAGCTAAGTAATATTTAATTTTTTTTTTTTTTTTTGCATTGAATGAAGAATTTAATTTCAGCATCCAAAATGTTAATTCAGAATTATCCTCTAAACTCATGAATTTGAGTTTGGTTTTGTTCACAGAGTAAATGCCTTTACCTCCATCTTTACCAGATAGGTGCTAACACCTCCACCTATGAGTGGAAAATCAATAATGAACTGAAAATCAGCAGCAAGCCAGTCAGAACACAGGAGGGTTACTGTGCCAAACCTCTCTGCTCTGCACATCTATAACATCTTCCACTGCTGTTCATCTTCCGTGGTCATATTCACCATCAAATACAAGCAGAAAAAACTAAAGACAAAACAGAAGCCACCAGCCACTCAAGGTGTAGGCAGCTAACTGGGACGCAAAGCAGTTCTGGAAAGTGACACCCACAATTACAAAACCCACTGTCTTTTCTCTGACTGAAGCCTAAGGGCTGATATGACCAATTTAGGGTTTTGCCACAAATCTATGACGTTAAATAAGGATCCATTGACATGGAATGTGTGGTCTTTCTAATTAAGACAAATTGAACTGTGAGTCTAGGATGCAGAGATAGAGGTTGGCAATGTAGTAAATGGACACACAGGTCCTGAGCTTTCCTTGGAAGACTATATCCCTCCTCACTCCCCAAGAAGCCATATTTGTAACAAAGCTGAGTTGTGACAGGTCTATTTAATACTAAATCACTGGTACTGAGAAGCTCTCACCATCTCTGTACAGCCATTTTCAACAACACTTATATTTCCTGCCACTGTTCTTTAACCTCCTCTCTTCTCATGTTCACAGCGTCATATTTGACCCACAGCTTCCCAAAACACCATCAGCTCCTCAGAGTATCCTCTAAAGCTTCATGTCATGGAAACCACCCACAGCTGAATGACATCACAGCATAGCCAAGCCTTGAGCCTGTCCACTCAATGGACACAGAGAGGAAGCACCTACAGTGTAATCCAAGCTGATCCCTTCATCAGAGATGTATTTCATTCCCTGTCCTCATTGCTTCATCTCTATTCCCCACTTTGTCAAATGCAAGTGGTATCTGTGTACACCAGGGGAACTGTTATCTGTACCCCCACCTCCAGCTCTGCAGAACACCCATCTCAGAAAGGGCAAGCAGGAATCAGCCAAAAGGGAAACATGCATGACAATATGGAGGCGAATTCAGGTACTAAGAAATCTCTGGAGTTTCCACCACTGGTCCTTAGCAAAGGCAGGAGTGGTACCCTGGTAACACTGCATCCTCAAAAGCCTCTGGGAAGAGAGTAAATACCATGCAGCTTCTCTGGCCAGTACATCTGGCCTCTCACTCCTTTGAATGGACAGGGGTACCACAAAGGTATTCCTTTTACCTATGATAGCAGACATACATTTGTTATTTATAAATAGTTTTTCTCTTTGCATGTTCAGTACGTGTGCATGCTCTTCCAGGACAGGTATCCTAGATTAGCAAAGCTTGACTGGCAGTGGGTAAGGCCTAAGTATACATTGTGACCTACCTCTGCTGATATATTTTCCAAACCCTTAGAGCAAAGGAAAAATACAAGAATGAAAACAAAGCATCACTAATTTTAATATCAACATTTTATTTCTTTAAATAAAGATGATGGTAAAATAATTAGTCCTAAGCTACAGCCAGCGATCTCCCATCTTAAATAAGCTCTTTAAGAAACTCTGACTTGCAGCAACAAAGAAAGGACTAGGAAGATCCAGAAACTAACATCCTGATGTGGTTAAAAAAAAAAAAAAAAAAAAAAAAAAAAAAAAAAAAAAAAAAAAAAAAAAAAAAAAAAAAAAAAAAAAAAACCAGAAGCATGCTTGTGAACTCACCAGGGGTTCCTTTGGTGCAAGTAAAGGATGATGACATGAAGACCAGTGTCACTCAGTTCAGGACACTCTATTTTCACACAATCTATAACATTAGGGCCAAATTCCCGTACCAGTGTAAAAAGCAGCAGAACCATTTTCCTGATGCAGCACTGCACTCATGAGGCTGGAACAGAGGCTTGCATTTCTGTAGGCACACAAAAAACAGCAAGTGCCAGTAGAGATTTGTAGAAGGCTTCAGCTAGCTCCTGGGAAAGTTCCCAGCCTCTGTATCCACAAGTCCCCTCTCCTTACATAAAAGAAAAAAGAGAAAAAAAGAAGCGTTTGTGATCCCATGCCGGGCGCTCGCAGGGGACCACAAACACTTCTCTTTTTTCCTTTTTTTCTAAATAAAAAGGGGGGTCTTGTAGAAGGCCTCAGCTAGCTCCTGGGGAAGATTTGTGTGAACACGGGCTTTCCCAGGAGCTGGCCTGGGAGCCAAGGCTTTCCCAGGAACAAACAAAGGCACTGCTACTGTTTACAGAGTGTGTATTTTGAGAACTCTGTTGTTTATAATGAAAACATCTGTGCCAGAGGTGCTGCCCACTCTGACCAATGAGCTGTATTCTGTCCCTGGAGTAGTGTGTGACTGTACTTAAGCAAGGCAGTGTTACAATAAACTTGTCTCTGTCTCCTTCCTGTCCTGAAGGATGACCTTGTTGCTGTGTGTTTTATTGTGACTGTACTTAAGCAAGGCAGTGTTACAATAAACTTGTCTCTGTCTCCTTCCTATCCTGAAGGACGACCTTGTTGCTGTGTGTTTTATTACAGTCATTCCAAGGGTTAATCCCTTAACATACAGCCACAGAGATCGTGGCACATTTTCCCTGCTGCCATGGTCTGATCGAGGCTGGACTCTACAGCCAGACAGAAATTTCATTGCAACCTCACTACTCCATTCTGCCAGGAATATGAGACTGATACATAATTGCAGGCAAATTCATGGACTTCAAGATTTTAAGCCTTATCTAAGCCCTGGTTAACATCCCTTTATTTATTCATCATATTGCTTGGAGAGGAGAATGAGAATCAGGCTCATTTCTGGTACCTGGTAGAGCTATACCAGAGAAATAAAGCTTGGCCATACGTAGGAATGAAAAATTAAAACAAAAGTTTTGTCACTCTGTCATTGAATCGTGCTAAAAGAACTGTCTATAACTCCAAATATAAAATGTTCATAAATATTCCATAGCAGAGAAGCAAAGTCAAGTAATAAAATATGTGTCTTTGCAAACTGAGGGATACAATTAAATAATAGCTGAGTAAAAATCTGAATAACTGTTTTGGTTTTTTTTTAATTTACTCACCACCTTGTATTATGTGGAGGGTGATATGACCATTCTGTGGCAACATCATGTATATTGCATCCCTAAATACTTGGAAGAACTCCAAAGATTTCACAAGTCTACATTTAAACCTAATATTTTCATAGTAAGGACACATCCTTCTGCAATGGGCAAACTTTGGTTTTCCTTTAGGCTGACTGGTCCACACTGCCCTTCCTTGCACTCTACCAGGTCAGGCAGTTGATTATCTGACAGGTACTGTGAATTCTCAGAGCAGTTAATACTTTACACCGAGGGAACATCAGACTTCCATACTCCATTGCAAACACAAGCAGAAGCTACATGCACTTGCATGTAAGGTTATGTGAAATGAATCCCTTCTACCTTATATCTTTTTAATTGGGTATTCCACTATTTTTTTTCAATTCTTCTTCACTTTAAAGTTACTCTTGATATTTTGCACTAGTTTTAGTGATCACAAATATTGTACTGGTCCTCAACAGAATAATACATTTTGGCACCCATACATTATCACTCTCCTTTGTCTCTATTTTATTTCTCCTACATATTCTATGTCTTATTTCTTCCTCTCATTCTTATGTCTCATTTATTTTATTGCATTATTTTTCTTTCCATTTTCCTTTCTCAGTAGACAACAAAAAAAATTTGCAAGTACTTTAGTTTTACAATGTCCCAACACTATTTTAGGGATGCTTTAGGAAGAAATCTCAACTGATGAAAATTTTTGTGAACCTCTGTTCTCTCTGAAGGAACATTTTTATGCCCTGTCATCATAATGTTGTATAATCAGCAGTCAGAGAGCATCATGTGGACATGGATGAATTCTGGCTGCATTGGCTGCACAGAGGGCTCAAACTGACATTACAGGACTTGTCACATGTCTTTTCTGTGTGACAATCTAGAAGAATCTCATGGGAATGCACTTTCCCAGAGAAATGGGCTATCAATAATGTCAGAACCAAAACAGTTAAAAACATGGAGATGACCCAAAGAAAAGCTAGAATTTATAGTATATGTAGACAAGTGTTTTTCTTCTCATTCTGTTGCATTGCTATGGCAAAGCCCTTCTCTTCATTGTGTATTTTGACAGCTTGCCTCCCAATTTTGTCCATTCCAAACGAACCAGTAACACAAAGTAGAACTGGACCTGGCAGCCTGTTAGCATGGCACTCAAGCAGAAACTTAAAATGTCAGCTGTATTTAGGAGTGGAGGGAGAAGAGGCCCTTCACAGAAACATCTCTGTTGGAAAAGATTTAAGAAAACGTAACAGAACAACAAGCAATGTCTTTGTCTACAGTCTAATTGGCTTAATTACACTACTGTAGGGCTGCTTTACTCTGCCACATCTACACATCTTTTAAATACCTCCAGGGATGTTGACTCCATCTCTTCCCTGGGCAGCCTCTACCAATGTTTGACAGCTTTTGCAATGAAGAAATTTTCCCTAATACCCAATCTAAAACACCCCTGGCAAAGCTTGAGGCTCATCTTACCACTTGTAACTTGGGAGAGGAGACCAACACCCACCTGGCCACAGCCTCATCTCAGGGAGCTGCAGATATTTGTGAGGTCCCCCCCAGCCTCCTTTCCCTCAGGCTAAACAACTCCAGCTCCCTCAGCTGCTCCTCCTCAGACGTGTGCTCCAGACCCTTTCTCCAGCTCCCTTGCCCTTCCCTGGACATGCTCCAGGGAAGGGCATGCTCCTGGACATGCTCCAGCACTTCCATGTCTTTTTTGGAGCAAGTGACCCAATACTGAACACAGCACTCGAGGTGTGGCCTCACCAGTGCCCAGCACAGCAGGACAATCCCTGCCCTGGTCCTGCTGGCCACACTATTGCTGATCCAGGCCAGGATGCCATTGGCCTTCTTGGCCACCTGGGCACACACTGGCTCATGTTCAACCCCGGATACCCAGCTCTCCCAAATGAGTTAATGAAAAAGACAGTATTCATGGACAGTTTACCACTGGAGTGACAGAAAATCTGCATTTCTTATTTTTTAGAAGTTAACAACAAGTACTTCCCATTTTCTTAAACAATAACAAGCATGAGATTTGCTTTGGCTATATTTTTTGCATTACTTTCATCAGTTCTAATGAAAACACAACAAATACTGCAGTAAAATGATTAGTCTAGGAGAAAACATCCTATTTTAGCAAAAACCACAGTTATTTTGATTTCAGTCAAAACTCTCCCATAGCTCCTTTCCCTCTCTTAAGGAACTCTGAGAACTCTGAACATTTTAAAGGCTATAAATACTGAATATATATAGATATACCTTCCTGCATCTAATATGAAGTAAGCAAGTGGACTGCATTAAAATACAATCTACTTTCTACTTCCAAATAGGCACATAAAGGAAGACTCCATCCCAGCAATTCACAATAAAGGCAACACACAAAGAGGCATAGTCTCAAAACTGAACAAAGCTCTTCATCTTCTGTCTATTTTTTAAAGATACTGGAGAGAAAAACTGAGAATCATAAATTTATCAGTTTCTACTAACTCTCTAGCTTGAGTGTTAAATTCAAATACTCCTCTCAATAAAAATGTCCAAGAAACAGACCTATTGTGATATTTTTGCATTTCAAGATTTAGTTGATTTTGCACCAAGAGCATTTCCCATTCTCTACAACACATCTGGGTTCTTCCAGAAGCTATCATAACAGCTTAACAGTAACTTGAAACATATGGCTACTGCAAGAGAAAAATAAGTGTAATATCTTGGTTTCCTTGTTATTTCATTCCTGGGAAACCAGCAAATGGCAATATTCCATACTACAGCACTATTTATTCTGAAAAACTCTTTCCTTCTTTCTGTAATTTTTAAGTTTTTTCTGTGGTCTTCAGCCTGGATCCTATGGCCTGACAAGTATCTGCTGGGATGAGCAAGAGAGGCTGAAGGAACCCTAAGTTTAATGCATTTCACAAGGAGAAATTCATCATTGTAAAATAACATCCCTCCTTCAAAATCTTTTTAGATTTCTTGTCACAATTCACATACCATTAGACAGGTCTAACTGTGAGCAAGGATCAAATTTAGACCAAAGCTTTAAATAAATTCTGTGCAAGTGAAAAATGGCTACCTGCATAGACACTTTTTGCAATTAAAGGTGACAAATTATCGCTGCAGAAGAAACTAGCTCGAGGTCAAAATCTTATCACTGTAGAAAATAATAATCATAGTTTTGCTTTTCAACAGAAAAAAATGGCTCATTTCTATGAGCCATTGTCTATGTTATTCCTAGTCAAGGAAGAAGTTATATTAAAAAAAAAAAAAATCATACAATGCCAGCACAAATCTTCTAATTCTGTGACAATCAAGTTCGGTATTTCCCTTTTCAGTCAGTGTCACTTTTTCTTTTTTTTTAAGAGCAAAAGAGAGCAAGTTGAGTTCAAATGGAGCATCACTGGAAATGCAGGATTTTGGGTGTCTGTTTTTCCCTGAATGTCTGAAATATAAGCTATGGTGGGGCACATGCTGGTATGTTGCATCAGTAAATTATTTTTATTATGTTTAACATACTTGGAAACAGTAAAAGTATTTATCAAGGAAATGCATCTTAATTGCAGACATTACAGAGTTTCCAGAAGCTGTAAGGAAGATGAGTGTGGAAAAAACAAATGATTAACTTTTTGTAATGGCAGACAGTAACAAATACTGGGAAAACAAGTGTGAAGAACTTAAAAGTTACAGATTGCTGTGGTTGTTGCTCCCACCTGACAGCCAGGCAACCACCTAGCTGCTCACTCTCTCCATCCCCAATGGCACATGAGAGAAAATAGGAATAATGAGAATGAGAAAGCCTATGGGTAGAAATAAAGACAGGGAAATCACTAACAAAGTACTATTGCAGGCAAAACAGTCTGACTTAAGAGACATTTAATTTACTGTCATCAAGTATAAATATTTAATTAATGATACATATACTGGGAAAGAAACAAAAGAGGAAGAAAAACCTTCTCTGTCTTCTCTGCCACAAATTCCAGATCTCTTTCCTTGTCTTCTCCTGGTCTCCACTCATCATGTTACCACGGTGGGCTATACTCAGCCCCTTGGGTGATGGCCAGAGGATGAAGGGTCAGACCACAGCAGTATTTCTCAGTCACTGTCTTTTTCCCCACTCTTCTCTTCCACTGCTCCTTCCTTCTCATTTGTTCCACCTGCTCCAGCATGGGCCTTCCATGGGCCATGGTCCATGGCTCATCAGCGTGCCACAGTTCCTCTGCTGTGGAGCTCCTCCTTCTGCTCTGGCCCTGGTTGCCCTGTCTTCCTTCTCTCCATATGGGTGCCCCTTATCCAGGCTGATTCCAGAGCTGCCCCCAGGGTGGCTGATGGGCTCAGCTGAGCCCTGGGGTGGCTGGCTGGGACCTGCTGTGCTGAGCACAGGGCAGCCCCAGCCTCTGCTCACAGAGCCCATCCCAAAGCCCCCCTCTGGCAAAACCTTGGCAGGGGCACCAAATACAACTCCTAAGTGTAAGAAACAGACCAAAGATTTAAAGTATTTGGAAAAAGGCTTTTGTAAATAGCAAGCATGGAGGGTATTTTAAAAAATACATGCTGCATTCTAAACAATGTAAAATATCTACCTTAGCAAAAACAATGAAAGAGAAAGATCTTATTATAAATAATAAAAATACTTAAATGAGAAAATTAGGTAATTAAATTATTAATCTGCAACCAATTGCCTATGTCTGGAATAGTGATTTTCTCTGACAGGATCAATGATTCTGGAATTTCTTATTGTATTGATATCTAACATGAGAAGGATCAGATTTTTTTCTGAAAATAGGGTTTTCTAAAACTTTTTAAACTTCTTAGATTTATACTGGTAAATTTTGTTACTTTTTTATTCTATCATTAAAAAATTCCTATAAAGTGCTATTTCTCAGCTTTATCTTTATACTTACTTTGTTTAATACATATTAATAGCAGAAAAGGATCCTAGACAAATGTAGTTGATGGCTTTGGCCATCTGGTTCTCAAGATCTATTTAGGAAAATTGTAAAGTTTGAGAAACTGCTTGTAAAACAAACAGTTTCTTCAGTCAGGTCTTCTTTCCCCCCATCCCTATTCCAATTTCATGTTGCAGCTTCTAGCTTCAGCTAGAAGAGGAGAGAAAAGCCTCACAAAGCTGCAGGTCCCTAAGTCTGCACATCCTGTGGTGGATTGGCCATAGATCTGTAGGCTCCACAGGGTAGTTCTTTCAGAAGTTTATTTCACTGGCTTCTTGTGGGGTTCAAAGCCCATCTGAGCTCTTGCTGCACACGTTTATATACACAATTTGGTGGTGTATTGGAGAAGATCAAGGGATTTTGAAATTCTTCTGGATATTCATTGAAAATAAAACAAAGAATAGTTGTGGGACACTTTTACTGCAACAACCTAATCTTCCAGTAAATCTGATACAGCCAGGCTGTACTCAGACAGTATTTGATGTGAGTTACCAAAGGCATGAAAGCAGCTGTGACAACACTCCAGAGTACTGCCTGAAAACAGCAGTGGAAAAATTCAGGTATTGAACTAAAGCTACTTCATCTGACAATAAAGCAAACTCCAGAGGATTTCAGTGGCTGGGTGATTTACATTCTTATGAATTTCCAAATAGTTTCTCCCAAGAAAAACAAAGTCTTAAGACCATACCTGCTCCTTAACTTTCCCATACACAACTAAATCTAACAATTAATCTCAAGCCAAAGCTACTGCAGAACATAAACCTGGAACACATTTTGGATATCAATCAGGATGCTTTTAGACACAATGAATCCCTATACCCTAAGGGTGCTTCAACAGTGCATAACCTACACAGTTTCCCAAAGGCCAGAGCATCCCACAGCAGCTGCAGGAGAGGAACCAGAGGTAGATCTACCACCCCCTGGCGTGGCATGTCCAACCAGACAACTCAGGCAAGGCCTTCCAAGAGCTTTGAAGCTAACAGAGAGTTCAAGGCCTGATCAGAGATGTGCTGGCAAAGACATACAAAGGATATGCGGCAGGATACACCACACTTGGCCTGGCTTGGCTAATAAAAAGGTGCCAAACATTCAGAAAAATCCCTGCAGCACAGCTGGTCTGAGCAGTGTACTTAAAAACAGTCATCTGAACCCCATTTCTCAACCTGTTCAGCAACAGGCTCTTGGAGTTTTTTTCCTCACATATTGTCAGTGACTTCAAAATTGAAGAGCAGCTCATATGAATACACACCATACATGGAAAGTTACAACTTCAAGAACAATTGGCATCAATGCTTCTAGATAGCAAAATGACACCATCCAAGTACCACAGCACTGACCAACCTCAACTGCAGTGACACAAACACAGTGACAAACAGATGTCCAGAGAGCTGAATGATACACTACATCAGCCAGGATCAGGCAGATCTGCAAAATTTCAGCTTCTTTCCACAAGTAACACCATCCTCCTTACCTTTCTTCTGCCAGGAGAACAGCTTTACCACAGGTCCCAGCTGGGAGTGCAGCAAAATCACCAGCTCCTTCCTCAGGGCTACATCAAACAGTGAGCTCAGTCCAGCCCCACTTATTCAAGGAATCTTTGTTACAACAATTGGTTTACACGATGTGTGCTGCAAACCCCAGAGAACACAAAACACATCTAGAGCACACACTTACGCAAGCTTGGCTCTGCTGACGTCGAGGATGACAGCATAAATCTAAAAACATTTTCAGCTTCTCTTTGAAGAGATTTCCTTTCTCGGCTAGCACTATTTATTCAGCACAGAAGAGCCACTGGGTTTAAAAAACAGGATGACTCATACTTGTTTAGATGTTTATAAGTTATGTGCTGTTAGGGAAGATGTTTGGAAAAGATGTCAGGAAGGTTTAAGTACTGTTCTTTGAAGATGGGGTGAAGTGATAGCTAATGTATTAATTTCTGAGAGCAGGGAGTTGAGCACTAAAATCAAAGTGACTTGGCTTTTTCCTTCATCATTTTATCAGTGTACACCTCTAGTTAACAAAGATCTTTTAAATATAAAACAGAGTTTTATAACAGTGTGCAGTGTTTAAACACATAGAAAACATGATAGGGATTGTCTTGATGTTACAGCTTCAAATATGGCACCTCAGCACTGACATTTTACAACAAAGACATACAACTATGGCTGATAGAACTGTAGAATTGATGTAATAATGCTCAAATAACCCAAAAGATGGTTGTTTCTTACTCTTGTCTGTATAATTAGAGCAGTGCAATTTATCTACCGCACATAGTGGTAAATATTATGAAACTATCATTATTATTATTATTATAAAATTATTATCACTAATGGCTTTGGTTTCTTGCTTGGATACCAAGGGCAGAAGAAGAAAGCTGTGTCATACCATCAGCCACCAGCTACTCTTGAACTCTGCTGCTCTGTACTCATGACAGTCCCAACAACCCACAGAGGGTAAGAGACAGAGAAATAACTTTGTATGCCATGTGGAAGTGTTGTTCTTTTTACTTACTGTAGGGTCTCACTGAGTCGTACTCCACATCTTTTACTATCCCCTAGAAAAGGAGGCAAAACAAAGCAAATGCATAGCACACCCCAAGCTAAATCTCCTCTTCCCTACCCTTCATAAAAGCTAAGTAAAGACAAACTAATCAGAGAATAATTAGTTACAATTTGCACAGTTTTGTCACCATAAGTCAAAGAACTTTTTCACAAGATTAAAGAGACTGGAAAGCACTATGCAAAATCTTTCTTGACTTTTTCTTCTCAGGGGAATTTTTGCAAAGCTTTCTTCCAGTACTCTGTGCAAGGATCTGATTATATATTTTAATTTACGTTCCCTGTAATTAGTCAAAAAAGCTGGGTCATATGAATATTTAAGCAACTTTAATTTGAGCAAATCTTCTACAGGGATACACATTATACGAGTTAGAATTTGGGGCACTGAACTCAGTATGCCCACTGGTTTAAGAAGCACTAAACAGCCTTGGAGGATGGGCAACTGCAAATGAGATTCTGATTCCCTCCACCCCAAAGAAACCAAGAATTCATGCATTTGCTTAAATTTAAAAAAGGTCTATAGAGCAAGTTCTCAGAATAGCAATCTAGGTCATGCATAAAGATATGGTCAAATGTTCACCTGCCAAGCAGAAGCAATGATTTAAAGGAGTTGTACCTGTGCTGCTGAGATGCAGTAATTCACCACAGTGCTCTCATAAACTGTGTTAAACTAATTCATCTACCTTTCCACTGAAACAGATCACAAACACCCCTATGTTACGGTAGAGGAGACAGCAACATTTAAAACAACTTTGTCTCATAAGGAAACAGTTTTTTAGGAGCAAGGCTTCGTGGCTGGATACCAGCCCAGCTGGCAGTTGATAGCTGTGCCCGCTGCACAAAGAGCTGAGTGCCTCCTTTCGCCTGCACTTGGATCATCTGCCCCAGGAGCAAAGTAAAACTTTGCCAGATGAATTGGTTTTCCTAAACACCACAACAGCAGTGAAGGCAGCAGAGGCATGCACACCCACAACACTGATCATATTTAGGATTGAGAGACAGGGTTAAGAATCTTCTCTAATTCAATGTTTTGGAGAATTACACAAGGAAATCGTTTAGCCTCACTCTGAATTCCAGATACACCAAAGAGCTGCATGACAAGCGATATATCTACCTTCTAAAACAACTGTATTGTGAGGGCAATGTTTGCTCATTGCATAGCACAGTCAGGAATCAGGACTTCCTCAGGTGTTTTACATTTCTTTTTTTCTCAAGAGTATGTCATTACTAAAGCATGATGAGTGCTGTTAAAATTCTAAAACTTTACAATCTTCTGTTGTTGTGCTTCAGCATGAGATGATTATATATGATTAATTTCATTAAATATTTTCCTTTATGATGCTGACCTCAGATATTGGTGATATATTTTTCCTTGATCACATTATTATATCATCACTGTAAACAGTGGAACATGCTAACTGTTTATTGCACTTCTTGTTCTTCTTTAATAAAATGTATTAGTCTAACACTGTATTAATGTACCATTTGGTTTGGTATTTTAAAATTTTAATCTTTAAATGATTATCAAAACCACATGTTCAAAAATGCTGCAAACTTAGAATCCAACAGCAAGTCTGCTTATCCCAAAATTTCCCAGCCTAATATTCTTTCAAATTAAACTGTTTATTCCACAAGTCTATTGACATCTGAAATCAAGGAATTTCAAATTAAGTGTCCATTTTAATAAATGGACACCAGTCTGTTGGTACTATTGAAAACTGTCAAAAGTAAAGGATTTGTATATGCTAAATTGAGCTTAAGTCAGATGATGGATGATAGAGAAAAAAAATCTTATAAAGATAAAAAACAAACAAAAAAAAAAAAGCAGGAAGATTTTTGCACCTGTAATAGAAGAGGGACAACTCCTTCCAACCATTTACTACTAACAAAAATGTTGATGAATCTGGAAAGCTAACAATATTTAATCCAAAATGAAATCTAAAGTCTAAAATGAAAACCTAACTTAAAAACAAAAAATATAAACCAGGGCTTGCAGTATTTTACATTTAACAGGCATTATATTTAACAGACTTTGCATTTCTATTGATACCTACTTTTACCACATGTGTAGCATTAATATGAGCATAATATTGATACAGCTATTAAATTTTTTACTTATAGCTGTATTTTCTGGAACTGTTCTTTAAGCAGTATTACAGAGGAGTATTTCTCCTTATCACCCAGCCATAAGATGAGCTGCTTTTAGATTGGACAAACCAGAAATTTGCTGGAAGACACCTCATTATAGTCAGGCCTTCTACAACTAGGTCAGTTGTCAGGTCCTCTACCCATTCTCACTTTAGGTTCCATGTAAATTGTGACAAGTATTTTTCTTTCCATGCAACAAGTCCAGTGACATTGTCTTTTTACTGTAACACATGGAGGAGGGTTCATGCTCTGTAACAGATGTGATACAACTAATACACATATTTCTGTTGCTTAGTACTTTATCAATATATTCATCAGATTTTATAAAGATCAGCTTTAATCTGCCATTTAGAAAGCGTCATAACCAGTAACGGATATAAGACAAGGAAGAAAGATCCCCAGCTTATACTTACAACTGACATCCAAGACAGAGTTAACCCAAAAATAAAATTTAGGAAAGGCTTTACTTGAGCCAGCTCCTATCTGATGTCCAGACTACACAGGTCCACCCGAGGTTGGGCTCTGTGCAAGCTCCAGA
The DNA here is from genome assembly GCA_013400855.1 of Buphagus erythrorhynchus. Classification (NCBI taxonomy): domain Eukaryota; kingdom Metazoa; phylum Chordata; class Aves; order Passeriformes; family Sturnidae; genus Buphagus; species Buphagus erythrorhynchus. The sequence continues at coordinate 105,355 of VZTT01068678.1, forward strand.
AGAGCAGCAGGAGCAGAGCTGAGCAGCACAACTGCAGATCACAGAATCATAGAACCATTCTGGTTGGTCTTTGAGTCCAACTATGTCTTACCCCAGCCCTGCCAGGTCCGCCACTAAACCATGTCCATAAGTGCCACATTTACATGTCTTTTAAAAATACCTCCAGCGATGGTGACTCCAAGCACTTCCCTGGGCAGCCTGCTCCAATGCTTGACAACTCTTTCTGTGAAAAAAAATTTCCAGTATCCAAACTTTCCTGATGCAGTTTGACAAGACTATTTCCTTTTGTCCTATTGCTTGTTACTTGGGAGGAGAGACCAACCCCCGCCTTGCTACACCCTCCTCTCAGGTAGCTGCAGGGATTGATAAGGTCTCTCCTGCCCCTCCTTTTTCTCCAGGCTAAACAACCCCAGTTTCCCCAGCTGCTCCTCAGAAGGCTGGTGAATAAACAGAGCCTGGCCACGACCACCTCTGCTCAGCTGGGTTTTTAACATATAGGCAATATTTTTCTGTGGTGACCACATTATATGAGAGACACTCAATAGACAGGATGACAAGGCTTTTTTCAGCATCACAGGCCTGCGGTGTTGGGATGTGGGATTTGCAAAGGTTTCTCTTGAAGACTGCATTCACACAGTTCAGGACAGGGAGTGTGCTGCTTTGCAAGCCATCTCTCGAGCTATATCACTGATGATGGCACAGAGAAATGACAGAGACATCCTCAATTAACAGAGATTATGGAAAAGAAATCTATAGATATGCCAAGAGGTAAAGCAGTTGAGCACTTCTCCCCTTTTGTCTCAACGTTCAAATTTTTCAGGACCACAGGAGGTTTCCTTCCCACCCCCTCGCTCCAGACATTCAGGTAACTCTTAGTTATAGCTCCTTCAGAAAACAAGTTTATCACAATCTTCCTTGCCAGAGCTACAAGTTCATGTTGTGTTTTGTTTGCTGAGGTACTTCTTCAGCCTGTGCAAAGCACAGACATGCAGATCATGTCTTTGCATATTTCTCTGTCTCTTTTCACAGACTGTCTCACACTAACATGCTCCTCACCATCTCAAGGCTACACTGGCTATAAAAAGAGTTGTGAGGCACTAGCAGCAGGCAGCCAGACCTGCAGCACATTCTGGCAACCATGAAGCAGATGTGGCTTCAGAAAATGTGTGCCTGCTTTAGATCCTGAGCTTTGGGGAGCTTTGTATATCATATAGCACATGGAATGAGAATTAATTAATGTCTCATTAAAAGTTTTAATGACAAAATAGATTGTGCTCAGTCTCCTAATACAGCTGGGAATTTATCCTTGTCTCCAACCTGTCGTTTCCCTTCTGGTAATGTTCTGTGCTTGTTTCACACAGTGAAGTGTTTGGTAAGGTCAGCCTTGTCCAGAAGGATAAATCCAGAACAATAAAATAGATGTCCAGCTCCTAAATAACTGTTTCATTTGCTTTGTTTCACCTTCTGCTTGGCTGGCAGCTGAGTTCACACAGTCTATTTTACATTTACTAGGTGGGGCTCAGGTTTTGGACAGTTTTCTGTCCTTGTAATGTGTTATTTAAGCACTTCATAGCAATGGTGGAAAGAAACAAAGAACTAACTTTGAAATAAAAAGAGCAAAGAAATAAAGAGTGGGAAGCTATGTCCTTTGTGTGTGCCAGTGGTATGGGATGACAGTCAGGCCCAGAGGATGGAGGACACAGGAACAGCAGCCATTGTACATGATTTGGGTCTTCCCCTTCAGCACAGGGCTTGCATTACCTCGCAGTTCAGACTTCGAGTTCACTCATTTGCTGTGCTGCTTCTATACAGGCTGTCTGCATAGACACTGAGTCTTAATATTTCATGTTTAAGGTGCTCTGTGAGCCCTTTGAGAGACATGTGTTTCGACTTTTTCATGACAAATGCAGAGGTTTGGGACTGGTATAAAAACCTACCTCTGTTTTACGAAGGTGCTTCAAATTGTCTTCGTACACAAAGAAGGTAGGCAGACAAAACACAGCAGAATTTTCCAAAATTTTGGTTTTTGGACACTAACATATGGACTCCTACACTCAATCTCTCACTATAAATTAGGCAAAATACAAGGAAAAAAGATACAGCTTTATCTGATTCTAGCTTTTAATTTTTCTTTTTGCAGTAAAATTTGTTAATTAAATGTAGTTAAAATAAAGAAAAACATTGAAGACAGTCATGAAAGTTTTCATAGTCTACCACTGCTAAACTTCTAGAAATGTAAATTTTCACCAGACTAGTAAGAACTGAAAATGAATACTTGAATTGAAAACTTTTTTCACTCTAGTAATCTGAATGTGTATGAACAAAAGTAATACAGAAGCTATTTAGATATATAAACTAAGCAAAATTCTACAAAAATATCATTACATATAATGTGCATACAGACTTTATAGCACTAAAGAAGACAATTCTGAACACCTAAGTACTTCTGAGCTTTTCTCTCCCCCAGGGACTGATCCAAAACCTGCTGATATTGAGCTCTGTTGAGCAGAGTTGACTTTAAGCAGCCTGGCCCAGAGAACTGCTTGGGTTAGATGCTCTCTGACTCACCAAGGAAAATGCCCCACTGGAAATCAAAATTTTAAGAGCCATCTCACTTTTCTCTTGGCTCTATTCTGTAGTTATACAACCAAAACCTTTGGCAGTTCTGTTTTAGAAATAATGCTATTTTTAAAATATCTCTTCAGACCTAGCATTTTTTCTGTAATTTTGAAAAAGCTCTAATTAAAAACAAGAAAAAAAAATGTAAATCAAAGGAGATATCAGTTTAAAACAGCAATATTTTCAGTGCCTCAAAAGAAGGGCAAAAATATGCCATGAAAACAATCCTTCAGAAGCACACTATGCTATTTTGCATCTTAATACACTTTTCAGTACCAGCACTTTTCCTTCTCTCCACATTTAATCAGAGACTTGCTGGCCTTAGTAACTTTAGAAAAAGCAATTTCTTCAATTCCCAT
>VZTT01068678.1:110548-126242 GCA_013400855.1 Buphagus erythrorhynchus
ACAAACAAACAAACAAACAAAAAAAAAAAGACACCCTAACTAATGCCAAAATTTTGCTATATACAGCAACCATCCATTTCCATTGGTAAGCACATGCTAAAGCAAATGTGAAACTGCTTGGAAGTTTTCCATATAAGTACAGACAGCTCAAGATGGCCGTGCAGCTAGAATTCAGGTTAGTGTCTTTGCTGAATTGTTGTTGTACTTGAAATAGTAAAAAAACAACCAACCAACCAACCAAACAAACAAAACCAACAGTTTAAACTGAAACAGTTAATTTCATTTTATTTGTTATAATACTTCCATATGTGGTTTTCCATATATAGGGCAACTGTGCTAGGATATTCCTTATTCAAAGTAAGCATGATGAATTATAGAAATACAAATGAATTAAGTATTTTGAACACACAGCTGCCTTGGGGAAGCATAATTTGAAATAAATATGTTAACTTTGAGTTGCATGCTAAAAAACACACCAGTTCCAGCATTGGTAATAATTATGAAATTTGGATTCATCTGCAGTGGTCAAGCAGAAACCTAGGGTAGACCTGTCTGCTGGTTAACAAACTACCACAGCTCAATTACACAGTGTAAGAATGACCAAAGGCTTACATTTTGTGCTTGAAAGAGGCATTTCTGTCACCATGGAACATGATTTGCCCTTTCCAGGATACAGTATAGTGCTTTCCTTTGAATCTCTGAATGGGTGTCCAAATTGCTTACTTCCCAAGAGATATATGACATGCCATTAACATATTACAAAATCTTTTGTGAACTCTCAGGTTCCATCACCACCTTTCCTTTCTGCAACCATTAAGAAAGGTGGATCTGTCTTATTTTGAAGCCTAACTTAACATGCATCCTCCCACTATATCTAAGTAGGTGAGCCAAGGAGAACTTGGAAGCTTCACGGAGCACTCTGGTTGGAGTCTGAGCCATATAGCAGTGACCTCATCCAGATCTTGGTTATTTGAGAGGGAGACAAAGGCATGTGGGTGAGAAGGGTCCTCATTTGAGACAGTGAAGAGCTCAGAAGCAGAAGACAGGCACCACTCAACCTAGAAATGTCCATAAAGGCACAGCGCAAGTTTGCCAATAAGGGCTAAAATCTGTACTGCTGCACCCAACAAACTGTCTGTTCCGTGCCCTACCCAAAAGAAATATGTGCTCCAGACATGAATTTACAAAATTAATTTTCAAACAAACCAAGCACTTCTCAATAAAAGTGAGTTAAATAGTTCTATTCACATGTAAGCAAGGACAGTTTGCTAAAAAAGTGCCTCGAAGCCTAGGACAGGCTCCATTTTGCTACAGGGACAATATATCCCAAAATATGCCAAATGCAGGCATCTCTGGGCTCAAATTATGCTCTCGACCATTTGAGAAGTGTCAGCTTCTTAGAACTTGAAAAGAGACGTAAATTCAAATCACTTCATATGAAGTGATAGAATTAGCCTTTAAAAGATTATCTTGAAGATCGAGAAAAAAACAGGCCACACAGAAAAAGCATTTTGCATGCAAAAATAAAGGTCCTCTCTTCCTTCAAAACTGTCTTAAGGGAGAGGTGTCTCAGACTTTGGCCACTTGACAAAGTAATATTAGACCATTTAGACCAAGTTCCTGTTTCTTTCATCACAGTTTTCCACTTTTCAGCTTGATATAACTTAATTCAAATAGTCCTGTTCAAGAAACTAAAAAGAAAACTGAAAAGGTAAACAGCCAACAGGAATGAGCAAGACACTAGCACTGCCTGAGGCACTTCTGCTGAAAGGGAACTAATTAGCTTAAAGATGCCCAGATGAACCCAGCAAGGGAACCACTAAGTCCCAAGGTAAAAGATCTGTAAGATGCAAGATATTAAGAGGTCAGACCTATCATTTTAACTGCACAAATGCAAAGAAATAAAACCTGAATCAATGATTCAGCAACAGAAAATCTTTCTACAAATACTTGTCTCAAAATTAAATTTCAGCCTAAAATTCCAGTCACACCAAAAATCTTTCTGCAAATACTTGTCTGAACATTTAGTTTCAGCCTAAAATTGCAGTCACACTGAGAACTTAATTATGTTAATATGCTGGGACTTAGGAACTTCAGATTCATTAATCTTTTGATTTTTGGAGGCAGAGTGGAACAGGAGGAAAGAAGTATAGAGCTACATTACCATCCTTTTAAATTGAATAAGCAAAAAGTACAACCAAAAGAAACCCCAATAGATTAAAAGAGGAATAAATAAGAAAAACATTGCAACCACTGTAAATTGAAATAACACTCATTTCTAAAGGACAGGAGTTCTGAGGGATGCACAGACTATCAGGGACTTGTTACTGCAGACAAGTTTGCATGACATGCTTGGTTGCTGATGAAGTACAGCAGTGCAAAGCTCCAAAACACGTCAGGAAGACCTCGGAAGCAGAGAGCCCATCAGTTTCACATCACGGTCAGCCTTGTTGCTCTATCTCCCCAAGTGTCACTGAGATCTAATCTTTCACCAGCCTAACATTTCTACCAGTTTCTAATGTTTGTAGTGGCCCCTGGGACCTGCTCAGAACAGCTCAAGGAAAACAAGAAAAGAGGGCCCTTCAGGCTGCTGCTGCCAAGAAGCTGTGAGATGTGTAACAGCCCTGTACAAATCACTTCAGGTCTGTCAGAGCATATCCAGACAGCTCAACTTACACTGTGTTCCCTGGTGCTCTTATATTGCACACCATAACAGAAATCACTGGCACGAGCAGGGCATGCCACCCTTTGCACCCATTACATACATCATACAGCATCTTGCCAGATCAGGCATGACAGCTGCCTCCATCTGCTGGGAAGGGGCAATTTCATCATGGGAGGTTTTGCCTGTGCCCTTCTGCCTATTGACAGCAGTCTCAGTTGAAAAGGGAATCCCCCAGCTCGGTGGAGTTCTGCAGGGATACCAGCACCAAGCAGGAGCCCCCTGCCAAAGCAGCCACCAAGGGCTACGTGACCATGAAAAGGTTCAAGAGAAACAAGTTCACACCCCCTGAAAAAGGCTGAGGATGGCAAGCCCTGTTAGGCAGGGCTGTGTATCTGTGGGGTCAGGGCTGTGTATCTGTGGGGTCAGGGCTGCAGCCAGCACTCCTCACTCCTCCCAAACCAGAACACAAGTTTGAGGTTACTGGGGGCAGTCACAGGAGAGTGGCTGCCAAAAGGCATGAATGCCCAGAGGCTCTTGCACAGCTCTCTGAAATGTGGGTCAGCACATGCAGAAGGGTCCCAGTGGGCATCTTCTAGGCTGGGTATCCTTTCAGGAATGCTGCTGCAGCACAGACACTTCTGATTAATTTCAAGGTACCATTAAAGGGCCTTGGGTGTAAAAGGTACCACAGAGTATAACAACACAACGACACCTATTCCCTGCAACACACTTTCGTAATATTTTCATATTGCTTGCATGCTCTTATGTGATGATATATGAATGAAGGCATTTTGCACTGATTTTGCTAAGAACTGTGCCGTTGGATTAAGAGCAATAATATTAAAATAATTAGCCTTAAATAGATTTTTATCACAAATTTGTTGATTGAGGTTGTAAGGGGATTAAACACAAGTTTAAGTCATATAGGGAAAAAATCTTCACTTCTGTTTAGAAGAAAGTTCAGGTAAAAATTTACTTCAGGAATGTGGGAAAAATTTGGGTCAGGCTGTTATCAAAGTAATTTTCTTTCCTTCATCATCTCAGCATCTTAAAATGATAAAAGCTAATATATTGCTGGAGATAACATATGTTGGAAAGCCCCACATTCTTTTTAAATAGCATATGGTTTTACACTGTACAATACACTGTACAGCACCAGGTTTTTGCTTTGGAGATTCACATCCTTACTGAGATAACTAGTTTTAATTATTGCGTCATGTATGGGTTTTTTTTATATTCCAGGAAGCACGTCAGTTTATATTTCAGTCTCTGTGAATCTGTTCAAATGTTGGAAAAGAAAATAATGGAATCATTTAGGTTGGAAAAGACCTTTAAGACCATCGAGTTCCACTGTAAACATAACACTGACAAATCCATCACCAAACTATGTCCCTAAATGTCATATTTATACATGAAGAGATAGTCATAGCACTTGCCTACTGATTAGTTTGACTTTACCTATTTGAGGGTTATTTAATCTCTCTACTGATGAGAGGGGAGTCATGGGAAAATTTGTCAGCAAAATGTGATGAGAATGAATACAACTCTGTGTGCCAAACACTGTGCAGTTCTCTGAATTCAGGCAGAGAGTTCATTTGAGCAGAAGCTGTGCATTGGGGATTAGGCTGCTTTTGTTAGAAATGCTCATAAAGCAGAACTGTCCTCAAATGGCAACAAAATTGAAATTAGGCACTGTGAGAAGATCAAACATCTGTATCTGAAGAAATAGCTAATGATACTGTTTATATTCTTCTTGATTTTAAGTCTAATATATACTACGAATTTTCCTTTTCCAGAATGAAACAATGAGTAAAAAACTTAAAGGGTAGAGGAAGCTAGACAAGAAAGGAAAACATCCATAATAAAACAAAGCAGGAACTCCTTTAATAAAATTAGCAATCTAGAGCTATTGTGCACACATAGGCTCTATCTGCTGATGTACTTATGTGCCTGTTCTCTTAATGCCTCCCCTGACTGTATAGAAAGCATATGGAGGAAAAAAAAAATGGAGGACAATGGATGATCTTTTTTTCAAGGTTTGACACCTTGAGTGTAATAGGATTTGGGGAAATAAATCCTGGTTTTGATGCTACATGCAGTTTTCTGAACAGCATAATTTCTTCCAAATGCTCAGTTAAGTAACTAGAGGAGATACTTATTTTATTTAACCCTAGTTACAAATTATTTTTTCGGTTCCCGCAAGGATTGTAAGGCAAAATATTTCTGCACACTATAGCTAGAAGGAAAAAAAAAAAGGCAACAACACAATATTTGTAACTGAGAAATTTCTTACAATTTTTCTTCATGTAAAGCTGGAAGTATAAAATACAATAGAGTTTCTGTCTCACCACATATCTTAGATCAAGTCAAACCAATGGCATGGGAATTGTTTGCCCAAAGTGACTGTGAGTTCTCATTTCTTGATATGCAGGTCAGCTCTCATGCACTGGCATAACAAATTGTGATTCTATTGGACATGGTGCCAGGTTTTAGTGATGTATTTATCAGCTCTTGAGACAAGTTAAACAATGGGCTATGAAATATTGGAGCTTACTTACAACCAATGAGCCAAAGTCATAAAAAGGTTTCTAAAACTGTCCCTATATGAACTATCAAAATAAACATAATAAGCACCAAGAAGAACACAGAGGTTTTGAGGCATTTTCTTAATTCTGGAAAACTTAAACTGTTCAATGCTTGCATTGCAAACAAGGGTTAAAGTATTAGTGCTGAGTCTGGTCTGTTGACTACAAAAAGTGGTGCTAGACATGTCTTTTTGTTTGACCTTTAAATCTTATAAATCCGCTCCAAATTTTTTGTTTTAAATTCTGGTCTCTTTCACAGCACCTGATGTTTGTGCCTAGGCTGTCTGTGAAGGGCCAACCCAACTGCTCTCATTCCCCCTCCTCAGCAGGACAGAGAAAATAAGATGGAAATGTTCATGGGTCAAGAAAAAAACAGGGAGATCACTCATCAATTACTATCACAGGCAAAACAGACTCAACCTGAGGAAATTAATTTAATTTTATTACAAATTAATAACAAAGTAGGATGGTGACAAACAATAAAAAAAAGCCTAAAACCACCCTCACTAACCCTCTTCCTTCCCAGGCTCAACTTCACTCCTGATTCTTCCATTTCCTCCATTTTTTTCCCCTCTCCTAAATATTTTACCCCAGAGGCACCACCACATTGGCCAAAGGGCTCAGCTGTGCCTTGCAGTGGGTCCTCAGAGAGGCCACTACAAAACCCCGACTGGCACCCAATACACACTCGTTGGCTTAAGACACATAAAACCCTGTTTCTTTGGATCTTATTTACAACTTTTAAGGTAGAATTGTAAAATCGTGTTCATTCACATCTCCTCAAAGTTAATTTCAAGTAACTTTAGACACATCCAAGGATATCCAGAGAGGTCTATGAAAAGATGGGCCTGGCTCACCCAACCCTTACAGCTTCTTTCGGTGCAAACATTGCATTTTCCAGAGAGGGGAAAGCTGTATAAGATATCTGTTATACAAAGTAGTGATTCAGAGGGAAGAAGGGGAAAAGCAGTGCCTCAGGAGGAGGGAGAAACATTTTTGCATTACTGACATTCTACTTTCTGTCCAAGGAGGGATGAGCAAACACATCCTGGATCATGGTTACTGAAACACAGACTCTTCAGAGAGCAGAGATGAGAGGGCTGTAATATCACACCAGGTGGATTTGTGTGGTTGAAAATGTAACTGCTGTCACTTTGTGAGATTTATTAACAACACTGCAGTTTTATAGGAGGAGTTGTCCTCTGCAAGTCCCAAGTAAAAGCATCTTATAGTCCTTCCAGGGTATTCATCTTTCATTGGGCTCTCAAAGTACACTGCAGGTACAGATAGTTTTCCATACAAGCTAGGAGTTTGCAAGGGACCTTTAATTCTCACCCAGTCAATATTCCTGTAATGAGCAGGACATCTTCAACCCGATCAGTTTTCTCAGAACCCTGTCTGACCTCACCTTGAATGTTTCCCAGGATGGGGTATCTACCACCTCTCTAGGCACATGTAATAGTCTATTTCAACTTTCATAAAAAGTTAATCACCTTCTATAATCAGAATAGCTTCAGTAAATAAATATATTTGCTCTCTAAGTAAAAAGAAATATTTCAATTTTTCTCACAATTACAAATATCCTCAATTAATTGCAACCTACGGAAGTATTATTTCTTTTCAAGAGACCTATGATAATTAAATTTCCTTTGTGATATTCATGCTACATATTCAAAAACACAAACTCATTTTTTTCCAATTTCAAAGCATAGCTTTTTGCCTCACACCTTCCCAGCACTTATGCAAATTTGTAGACAGCCCAGTCACACCCAAAGATGTTAAAAGTCAAGAATTCAGTCACTTGTGTGCGCTGCTATTCCTCCGTGGCGCTACAAGAGCCGCTCGGAGCAGGAGAGCGGAGCATCCTTTACAACCCAAAGCCGGCAATGAGGAGGGCTGGGTTGGCTCAGCCTGCGGACCGGGAAGCACCTACGGAACAAGTCACACTGCTACCTGCAGGAACTATTTATTTGACGTGCTGTTTCACTGCAAAGGGTCCCATAACTTCTGCAAGGACCCCACCCCTGCAGGATTCCATCGCCCGCTGCGGTGGGAGGGAGCAGGACCGCCACTGTCGCACCCACCGCATCCCCGGGACGGCGGGCGGGGGTGTTGAAGCACAGCTACGTACGGCTCTTGGAGCACTCTGCACAGCCAGGAGGGCACGGCAGGGGGACAGCGGCTCTGCAATCGCCCCCGGCGCTCCAACACCGCCCGGATCGCAGCTCCGCTCGCTGTGGGGCCGGGGCAGGGCGGGGGAGCAACGGTGCCACCCCTTCCTTTCCCTTTCCCTTTCCTTTCCTTTTCCCTTTCCCTCTCCCTTTCCTTTCCCTTTCTCTTTCCCTTTCCCTTTCCCTCTCCCTTTCCTTTCCCTTTCTCTTTCCCTTTCCCTTTCCCTCTCCCTTTCCTTTCCCTTTCTCTTTCCCTTTCCCTTTCCCTCTCCCTTTCCTTTCCCTTTCTCTTTCCCTTTCCCTTTCCCTCTCCCTTTCCTTTCCCTTTCTCTTTCCCTTTCCCTTTCCCTCTCCCTTTCCTTTCCCTTTCTCTTTCCCTTTCCCTTTCCCTCTCCCTTTCCTTTCCCTTTCTCTTTCCCTTTCCCTTTCCCTCTCCCTTTCCTTTCCCTTTCTCTTTCCCTTTCCCTTTCCCTCTCCCTTTCCTTTCCCTTTCCTTTCCCCAGTCCCAGCGGAGAACGGAGGGGTTTCAGCGTGCCCCGGGGCGCTGGCGGCAGGCACGGAGCCATGGGCAACACCGGCACTGCGGGCAGGATCAGCCGAAGGACACAGTGTGTGGGTCTGCTTGTGCCCCACAGACGTGTGACATCACCTGTCAAAGTATGCCCGATGTCACTCTGGGGTGGGTTTAGCCCTGAACGCCAAAATACATTAGTTTCACACATCGAGTGTGGAATGCTGTGGAATTGCCAGCACAGGGAGAGCATTGACCTGTTGGAGTCCAGAAGAGGCCACCAAGATGATTAGAGGGATGGAGCACCTTTACTGTGAAGAAAGGCTGAGAGAATTGGAATTATTCAGCCCAGTAAAGGGATGTCGCTGTAAGGCTAGGGAGCAGCGAAAAAATACAGCAACACAGGCTTCATCCAGAAAGCAGAAGAAGCGATTTATTGCAGGAGCAGGCACATTTTTATAGACTGGTTCACTGATCCAAAGGATAGAATAAGCTCATTGGTCCAAGGAAGGCAACACCTCTTGTGAACATGCTCTTATCAAAACATCACGTTCCTCATGCACTCCTCCTGTCCACAACACCAGGTGCTAAACTTTGTTATTAATTCTTTCCCTTCTGTTTTCCTTTGAGTAGCTTGGGAAAACTCAAACTTCTGTTTTCCCTGGCTCTCACCAGCATCTGCAAAGGGAAGGCTTCAGGAAGCCAGTTCCTGAAAGGAATCTATAAGAAAGTTGAAGAGGGACTTTTGAAAAGAACATAGCATCATGGAATCAGGTTTGAGTTGGAAGAGACCTTAAAGATCATCAGGCTTTAACCCCCCTGCCATGGAAAGCTGGAACCCATCCTGTGCTGGGTGTCCCAGAGCTGAATGCAATACTCCAGGTGGGGTCTCATGAGAGATCTTGAGATCAGCTTTTAAATAAGCTGATCAATATACTAAATAAAATTTTTCAATCATGTATCACCTACTACTTTAAAACAAGCGGTGTGAAATATGTCACTACAACATTATTAAAGCAGCAGTGTACTTTATAGTGGACAAGCTCTAACCTATTGGACCTATGTGCACCACATAGTGCTCCTGTGAGTACAGAAGTAATGTTTGCAGGGACAGAATTTTGACTGATATGGGCAACAGACAGCACATGCCCATGCATCTGATCCTCACAAACATCACCAAGCACTAACACTTGTCCCAAGTATTGTGTAACCCCTTCTACCACGCATTTGGACTAAGCACAATTTTGTCAATTTGTTCTTTCATACACAGGTCTGTAGTCCAAGGAACAGGAGGAGACAGACTTTGTTAGCATCTATTGACAAATCAGAAAAAGGCAAATGATAAGGGCATATAGAGAAGCATTTAGCTTTTCTAGCTAACACTTTTAAGTCTGAATGACACTTTTGTTCATGTTAGTTTTCAATGAGACATTTGGTTCCAGGCCAGTAATTTTTTATATCACCTAGCAGGCAGTGCTAGATGCATGCTTGTGTCAGAAGGCCAGGGGCTGCAGTATATTTTAAAAAATATATTTTTAGGGAAAAACTGTTGCTTTTTTTCTTCTTTCTCTTAAGAGAAAAAAAGAGAACCAAATAGTTTGAATTAATCTGTTCATTCTGAGACTTCTCTGAAAAGAGACTAGATCTTGTTAAAACTTGACAAAATGTTTTGGGTGGCTTTTGCCATTTTGTTGGGTTTTTTTCCCACCCCACAGAATTATGCCGTTCCATCAAGGGTACACAGTGTTTCACAGGGATGTATCAATTTCAATGGAAAGGTTTCTGTATGGCACATTTTTGTCACTTGTGGTCCATTTTTGTTACTTCTGAAAGGAGATGCCAAATTTAAAAAAAACTAAATAAAAGAGTCTTTCTAATCTGAAAGCAGACACTTTCACACAATTTCATTTGTGATGTTGATATGAGCTGTTTGGATCTGTGCCAGCACAGAAACACATGGCAAAATGAACTTATTCAGAAAGTTCAATTTGGGAATCATAGCTCTGTGTCATCATGGCACTTGTGTGGCTGGGCATCAGCATAAGCACCTCTTTATTCGCATGCACCATGACAGATTCTTTATCTCCTTTTAGACCATATTAATTTAGAAACAAACATACATATTAATTTAGAAGCAAACATATATAGACCTTCCTTCTGAGACCTTTAGTTAAAAGGCTATAGCTGTTCTGACAACTTCCATGTGGCCCAGGGCACAGTTAAGAGTGATGCTCTCGAAATGCAGGCTGTATTTTCATATTTCACCACTGAACAGTGGATATAGACTCTTGCTTCTTGGGATCTATATCCAGACCATATGTCTGTGCTATGTGAATCTGTCAGATTGAGGTACATGAAACCAATGTCAGCTGCTGCCCTCCTCTCTCGTTTCTCTGGCACTGGTGATTTCAGGCATTTTATTGTACTCATGCAGCATTGTTACTCCTACAAAAGCCCACATTTCAGATGGAGATCACTGACTTGCCCAAGCAATACATCCCCAAAGAACTGCGATGCTGCGCTGGGCTGGTTACCATGTGTCCCTTACAAGCATTTTGTGTTCAAAGGGTCTTCCCAAGGGAAAAAAACCCCACAGATTCTTGCTGGTTACAGCCTTCTGTCACTGCCTACCATGTGACACAGTGCATAGAAACGGTTTAATTACAAAGGGATAGAAAGCTGTTTGACTTAACCCAAATCTGAGAATTCACCGATAAAAACTGGACAAAGTGTCCTATGCCAACATAAAGAAGCAGTGACAAGAAGCAGGGAAAAAAAGAAACTCAAGCCCAGCAGTGAAGGTTCATCAGCTGGCTTCCAGAGCAACAAGGTGCTTGGAACCTTGTCTCACACATCATAAAAATCCAACTAGTCCAAACAAATAGGAGATCTAGTTGCAAATGTATTTGGAGTAGATTTCTATCCACCACTCATCCTAAGTTTGCCTATATTCTTTTCTTGTATTGGACTCTTGAGAAGAAAAGGAACTTCCTCTGATGAGAAATAGTCATGGTGGTAGTAATTTCAGAAATATCCATCCACGCTTTCCATGCAGTTATATTTTGCTAATGGTTTATCCAGGACTTATAGGACCTATAATTTTTACTTTCCATATTCTTCCCATGTAATTACAGGTTTGAGAAGCATAACAGATGGAAGAAACATGAAATAACTGTTTCTCACTGAATTTCCAATGCACTTGATATACTAGATTTATTCTATAGTACAACGGAAAACTGCTCACAGCAGCAATGTAAGTTGGAAGGAGTTACTAAGATGATGACTGTCATCATCCCAAACAGGGATGATCCTATTAAGGCTAATAATGAAGAGATTCAAGCAAATATATAATCAGTGCATGGAGGTAATTTTCTCTAGGCTAAAAAAACTCTAAAAGCCTCTTGCTATAAATAGCTCTAGCTCTGCTCCTAATGTACATTTTCTGTCTACGTGCATTCCAAGGGCTCATGTGGACACAGAAGCCTGCAGTTTACATTCAAGATAACAAACAAATGAGAAACCAATGTAACATAACTAAAAATAAACAAATCTTCCATTTGTGCTATTGTTGCTGCAGTGTTGTGCTAATGGACTGGGAACCAGTTTGTCTCTAACCTCCTTCCTCTCCAAACAGGCCTTTCTTTGTCTTCCCTAGCAACCACTGAAACACCACAAAGGCAGAAGATATATGAGCCTCCTGAATACAAGGGTTTCACACTCACATTGCTGTTGCTAGACCCCAGCCATCCCTGGCAGAACCACAACAGCTGGACCAACACTTGGTGTGCCAAGGTCAGGCACACTATGTCAGAGTCACTCTGTCTGCCATCACAGGCTACTGCAGTAATGGCTTCTTCTGCTTAAAAATAATTGTCAACTGTCAAGTGGTATTTATTTCTTCACTTGGAAAATGGTGCTGCACTAATAACAGCTTAGAGATTTTTAGTACAATACAGGAAAAGAAAACAAAAACCTACGCCAAAACAAACTCAAACCCAGAAACACAGCTAATGTAATCTACAGCCTATTTTACCATGAAGGATACTGTGAAAACAAAAGAAAACATAAATATTTAGTATAATTATGGACTAATCTGTTCTAGGGTTCATACATTATTATGGGCATAAGTAGACACATGCTTATGGAGAGAAGGATATGCCTGAGATCCCCTGGTAAGAATTACAGCAGTGCTGCATCTACTCCAAATTAGCAGCAAATTAACTAAGGATGAAAGTGTTTTTCTTACATTCTTTCCTTCCAGAGAGCCCAGAAAGACCAAAATAAGGTAAGTAAATACTAAAACATCAGTAGATTTTGCACACATAGCCTGAGTGCTCTGCAACATTAAGACCTGAGAAGAGGGAGAAAGAAAAAGAGAAGCTGGGAAAAGGACCCCTGCTTTGCTTTCTGGCAAGGTACAGTAGGGAAGGAAGAAACTAATTCCTAAAATAAGGCATGAGTGCTGCTGCTACTGCACTGTTTGGCTTCTCAGTGCACCACAAGGAAATTTGTGGGGTGCAAGTCTTTTGCCTGTGTTGAGGAACGAAAGGAGAGAAGTGACAATGCCCAACTCTCTGAAATTGTTCATGAGCAGGGTACTACAACAGTGAAAGTTTCTGTATGTTTACTAGATTCTTTCTTACTTTCAAGATTATCTAGTCCAAAATACTTTTTTTGCCTTTTAAATCACTGATGAAGAGTGACTGGCATGAGTACCCAGCATACCACATTGCACTGGGAACTACCTCACAGGAGGAACAAGTATTTGTCCAAACATACAGGAATTGCTGTCTGAATTATAAATAAGCTTGAATGTTTTAATAAACAAACATTTCTAGCTTTCCTTCATCTTCACTGTCAAGCAAAGAGAAGTGTTTTGTTTTATATCCCCAAACTGAGTTTATAGCTTTTAAGAAAATTTTTCAGAAATAGGTAATAGCATAAATAATTACAGAAAATTGGTCTTAGGGGAAAAAGATCAGTGTTAAAATTAAAACAAGACNTTTACCATTTGCCACTAATTGCTTGAACTTATTTAGCTATCAGTGCAAAAAAATAGGTCCACAGAATAGTTCCCTAAACCATCAATCTCAAATTTTCATTACCTGAGAATGAAAAAGATATGCTTTTCAGAAAAAAAGTCACANTTTAAATCACTGATGAAGAGTGACTGGCATGAGTACCCAGCATACCACATTGCACTGGGAACTACCTCACAGGAGGAACAAGTATTTGTCCAAACATACAGGAATTGCTGTCTGAATTATAAATAAGCTTGAATGTTTTAATAAACAAACATTTCTAGCTTTCCTTCATCTTCACTGTCAAGCAAAGAGAAGTGTTTTGTTTTATATCCCCAAACTGAGTTTATAGCTTTTAAGAAAATTTTTCAGAAATAGGTAATAGCATAAATAATTACAGAAAATTGGTCTTAGGGGAAAAAGATCAGTGTTAAAATTAAAACAAGACAACGTATTAATATTTACAGAAGGAATACAGAAAGAGGGGAAGGGAAAAGAATTACACAAGGCAGAGATTGAATGCCAATATAATGATTAGCTCTGTCCTGCCGAGCAGCAGCAGATGCCTCAGCCCCTGCAGTTCTGCCTCTGGGAGAAGGCAGGAGAATCAGAAACTAGTAAGATGCTGCTATAATTTTATTTGCACACATTTACACCCATCTGAGGACAAAACTGGACAAAGAAGACTTAAAGACTATTCCTTTTAATAGTATTTTCATGTCAGACTCGTAAACATGTGATGAAACACATTTTCTTCCAGAACAGACTAGTAAAAGGACTGATGCAGCAACTTCTTTGCTATTCATAATGCTTCTGGCAAAAGACCACAGAAAAACTCAACCCTAAACTGTTGTTTCACACAAAGACATTTAGTCTAAGACTAATAACTTGTTCAGCTACTACAAAAGGTTGCTGTATTATTACTTCCCTTCCCTAATGTTATTGTACAACAAATATTGAACTGTTTCTAGCACATCATCTAATGGCAGGCTCTAGCAGACACAATGTATTTTAGTAACAATATGTCTCTAGTTTTGAATAGAAGGTTTACTGTGGGAGACTCACTGTTTGGATGCTGAATATCATCTGACATAATAATAGTCTAACTTAAAAAAAAAANTCTAAACTTGTCATCAAAATTTAGTTTAAATGCAAGTAGATTTTTCCTTTTCTTCTGCTTTTCAAGTGGAAATGTTACTGAACTAACATGCAAATGTGTCTGTTCCTAAGCTCTCATTTAAAAGAACAACATGAAATTCAAAATTTCATAAAATGTTCTTTATAGTATTTATCTTAAAAACTATTCTACTATTCAAATTGACCATAGTCAATTCAAAGCTTCTCTTGTTTTCAGCATATTCAAAGGTTATGGATGCCTATTGACCATTAATTTTATGTGGTTTTAAATTTAGACTAAAACCACTCAACATATTTGCCAATTTTTTTAGCACAATGTGACATCTGCAATATTTGCTGAATGAGGATTTTAGTCCCCACTCAATTTCTGCAAATGCAATGAGTATTCTTCCTCCATTTCAAGGATTAATTTTGCAAATGACACTTTAAACACTCCAAGCACAATGGAATAAGTCAAAAATAAATCCTACAAGTGCAAGAGGCCAGTGCAGATGTGCAAGAGGCCAGTGAAGATGTGCATGAGTCTCAAATGTATTTCATTCCTCATGCTGACAGTCTTATCGTGTCTGATAAAAAAAGGCCATTGAGACCACCACACTAGCAACATTAAGCTTCATCTTCTCTCCAAGCTGGAAGGGCATTCAGGTTTATGTAATGCAGCTATTTTATTTTCACCACAATTCTTTTGCATGGCTGGGCAATGCAGACAGAAGGCAGAAGTGTTTGTCCACCCATATCTCAAAGCAGACCAGCCCCCTAGTAAGGATTTTGGGGGGTTCAAAAAACTTCTCATAGAACCACAAGTCCAGGACTTCCTGGTGCTCCCAGTATTCAGTTTAAGCATTATCCCACATTGTTTCTTGTGCCAGTGCTTCAGCTCTCCCTCCTAGTTTTTCACCTCCAGACCAAGGAAACCAGACTCTGGAACAGTATCAGATGCTGGAGCTAGCAGAGACTGTCACCACTCCTGGGGACACAAAATGAGCAGGATGCCTGCTCCAGCTCAGTGCCACACACAGGCAATATATGCTGCTGAGTTTGTGCTCAAGCAGGTAGGGTTCCTCACCATTTTATACCTCCTTGGAACCTACATTGCACAACAATGAGCAAGACATGGCATCACTGCAAAGGAAGTAACACCACCCCAGCCTGCAGGAGTCCCTCTGCAGCTGAGACATGTGCTCACACTTTTAAAGAAATGTCTGGATGCATTCCTTGGTCTGTTTTTGAACCCTTACTCACTGGATATAAAAGGCTGATTTACTATTCCCATAATTTTCTAGTTAGTTCTACAATACTCAAAAAAGTGTGTTCAGAAGTTTCTAATGGGTTGGACACCTTCAAGCTCACTGTAGGAACTGGAGTGAGAGAAAGGGACTGCAGGCAGAGCTCAGAGCCAGGGTCAGTACTATCAAAGATTGTTTCATGGCCAAAGGCAAAAACACCCCGAAGGTCAGTGACGTTCCCCTCTCTATTTCCTGAAAGCAGATGGTGGAAGAGTCTGGAATTAATAGCCCTGCAGCGCCCAGCTTGGCACCAGCTCCCTGCAGAGATGATCAGCCTTTTCTGCTGACAGCCTGCGAGACAGCTCTCGATCCACGTGG